>AVPN01001327.1:1543-18415 GCA_000695325.1 Pleurobrachia bachei | reverse complement strand
TATCAGGTTACAGAGATCTGAGAGCTCAAAGTTAGAGGAGGTTTTTGGGCTACAGGTTCATTCAGGAACGTCTGATTTTGCTGAAATTCTGGTACAATAAATGGCAGGTAGCCATCTACCTTGTCCTAAAATTTCAGAGCAAAATATTCACTACTTTTGACACTATGTCGATTTGAACAGTCCCGGTCATTTAAAAACACACAGTATAATCTAGATCTCTCGTCTTCTGTTCCTAATTATGTACAAACAAAATGAGTTAACACGTTTTTCATTTTTTTCAGAAACTGCAGCCGGGTGCTATACTCCTTGGAGTTGTGAGTGAGGTGGGAGAGGTTGATATTGTGTTAAATCTCCCATTCGGTCTAACGGGTTTTATAAAAGGTATGTGGAACACACTTTTCCCCTGCAATTTTAAATGTTTATGATATTCCGGTTGAATATTCAATGTTCTTGACTTTGGGGAACCCAATCTAAGATAACGTCATATAAAAGTAAGAAACATGACAGCACAGGGAGTTTTAAAACACTTGTTCCCTAGGTACAGAGCTAAGTGATGAGTTTAACAGTCTTCTATCCGGTGAAGAGGGGAATACAGAAGATACGGTAAGGGATAATAGGTTCATGCCAGCTGTGGTACTGAGTGTTAGAATTGGCAGTGAAAGTAGCTTGTAATTAGCTGATCAGTGGTATTTATACACTTTTTTTACACCAATGTGAGTGTGTATTCTCCGTCATCTTTAAATCCTAACCCCCTCCCCCCTTTTCTAGTCGGTACCAGATCTGTGTGATATTGTTAGTGTGGGACAATCCCTCCTGTGTAGTGTCGTCTCCGTTGACACAGTTAACAAAGCTAAAAAGTGCTACCTGACTACCAAACCATCTGTTGTTAACAAACATCTCAAGCTACAAGACCTCAACAAACATCTGGTGAGAAATAATTGGGAAATGTTCTGGTGAGAGCCCTATAACTTGGGAAAATGGGTTATTTTTGTTGAAGTTGAATTTTTTTGAAGTTTTTCTGGGAGTCCTTGAAAGTTTTCATCAACACCAGTTTGGGAGTACTCGATATATTCAGTATGGACTGTAAAAGTGCCGGGACAAGTGCCCTCCTTGGACACCTTTATGCCCAAAACAATCACAGATATCCCCATGGAACTGGATTATAACCCACCAATTCTCCTGCAGGTGGTACAAGGTGTTGTAAGTAGTGTTGAAGACCACGGGTATCTGGTTAATGTGGGTATACCAAATACCACCGCCTTCCTTTCCAAATCTACTGACGTCACCCTGAAACCGTGTGATGTTATCATGGCAACCGTGAAGAGTGCTACTGAGAGCAGTGTTATACTGGGTAAGGGATGTGTCTGGTTTGATTTGATGTTTCCTGAGTTTGAGTGCTTCTCGCATCGCAATATTCTTCTACTTCGTTGTATTAACACATTCTATCAATCTATTTCCAGATTGGTACACTAAAAAAGATAGGATTCAGTCAGACAAAGTGATAGGAAACTTCTCCTCCCTTCTCCCTGGACATCTGGTGAATGTATCGGTGAAGAAACACACCGTTAACGGCCTCAGATGCTCCTTTCTCAACGGCATGCAGGTTAGATACACCCAAATATAGGCATACAAGTGATGTGTACATAGGGTTTTATACCCATATATGGCGTTAACTGTCCCATGGCAGCTGGTACCCATATATGGAGTTTTCAATGACGTGTGTATATTTTCAGGGTGCTATTCATCTAGTTCACCTGGGCGATCTTTATGGGAATGAGAGGACTATAAAAGAAGTGTATCCAATCAAGAGAAAACTACAGGCCCGTGTTGTTTTTATAAACCCTGAAAATAAGGTAAATTATATTTCACTTCCTTTACACCAGTCACCAAGAGAAGTATTATGCTGTGAAGTATGAATATATCCCCTGTTGTCAACAACCAACCCTCTCTTGGTAACGATATGACCCCTAACTTGAGGTAACGCTAAAGCATGCCCTGTTACCATGATGTCTTATTTCAACCTACAACCCTCTTTTTGCCTTACTCGACCCGCACGGGGAAAACAAAATGGGTTTGAACACCCTCTCTCTCTTCAGGGTGTCCTTCTCAGTACTCTATCATGTCACTTAACATTGGAAGAATCAAGTGGAACACCGCCCCTAGATAGGGGACAATTAGTTGAGGATGCTACTGTCACCAGAGTCACCAAGGATGGGATATTTCTGGAACTTGACACAGGTTAGTTGTTAAACAGTTGCTAAAACTAACAAATAAACGGTTTAACGTGAGTATAAGTCTCTTATTATTATGTTCCAACAACTACCACTTACCAGTACTCTCTATCTCTACAGGAGTGTTTGGTTTTGCTCACAGATCCAAGATCACGGACAAGGAATCTGAGAAGATTGGAGCTAAACACAAGGCTGGTACAACTCATAAAGTTAGGGTGATGGGATATCGACGGGCAGATAACCTGGTTCAGGTAAGTGAAACAAAAGACAAATGATATGTTTTTTTCTGTATAAATGATAATATTTTCTCAAATTTATAAAGAAAAGTGAATATATTAAATGTATCTTTCTAAGTAATCACCTACTCTTTTCCATATCCTTTTTTCATTTCCATCCCATTTCCAGGTGTCACTACGAGATAGTGATCTATCGAAACAGTTCCTATCCTACGCTGATGTGGTAGTAGCGTCTACAGTGTCAGGGACTGTTGTGACTGTTGAGGAATTCGGGCTGATTGTCAAACTTGCTGAAAACATTAGAGGTACTTATTTAGTGTTCTTTTTCCATTGAAGTATTTATCATTATGTACTTTTAAACTGCTGCTTTTTTATTCGAAGAAGGCAAATGCTTTGCTGAAATTACAGTTAAAATTCAAACATCTTTCTTTCAGCACTGGTCCCCAAGCTGCATCTTGCTGATATCCGAATCAAGAACCCCTCCCTAAAGTTCAAGGAAAACCAGAAAGTGAAAGCGAAAGTAATCTCAGTAGATGTTGCTAAGAGACGTGTCTCGTTGACCCTGAAAAAGAGTCTGGTGCGGAACAGCACAGCTGATGTACAGGGGTATGAGGGGATAAAGGTCGGGGAACAGGTCACAGGGTGGGTCGCTGCTGTCAAACCTTTTGGGATTATCATGAACTTTACTGGAAATGTTAGGGTAAGTGGAATTGAATCCCCTTATGTCATATTTAGTATCAGCCTTGAAATCTTGAAATCTAATTTTCTCGTAAATTACGTTTCACTTTAATAAAGCCATCATTCTGTGTTTCAGGGTTTAGTTCACAACAGCCAAATATCCAATGTTCCTCTTAGTGTGGAACAAATAGAAGGAATGTACAAGCTCGGTCAGGTAAATTATAATGATATCTCAGATTCGTGCAATCACAGATCACGCCATTTGAATCCATAGAATCACACTGTCATGTACCGTCCCTTGTTTCCTGATGTGTGTGTGTGTAGTGGCACCATGCCGTGTCCCTAAATCCCACATCTTATTTCTCTACTAGTCTGGTACGCGCGATATGTGAATTGTTAAAGAAGGACTACGTACAGCATAGCAGTGTGCGCGTCCCTCTCGGTTTAGTCACTAGTGTCAGAGGAAAACCGCGTCAATTCGAAACACACGAGATCCTCATTCATTGTTCTTGCTTGGCTGGTTAGAACATAAAAACCTCATTCTTGCTCGATGGGTGAGGAAGCAAACGAATATTGGATGATTGTTCAATGCTATGATCTCTATCTCAGGTGTTAACTTGCCGTGTTGTAAGTGTAGATGCAGAAAATCAGAAATTAACTCTCAGCCTCAATCTGATAGAAGAGACGGCTACTAAAAACTCAAATGATTCAAAATGGGCCAGAAAGGGACAAACCTACTCTGCAACAGTAAGTCAAGATTACCATCTCTATTCTCTTTCTCTCAACAACTCCTCTTATCCAATATCCCCGTGTGCCAAACTGTAATTTGGTTTTACTTTCAAGTTTCAACCCCTCTTCCCATGTTTAATATTGCCCCTCCCCTCCTATAGGTCATCTCAACAACAACAGACAACATTCTAGTCCAGTTGAGCACCGGAGAACAGGCTGATTTACCTGTTGGTCATCTAACAGATTTCCCCTCTCTTGAACAACCCCTTCTCCTCCTCGCGCCCGGCTCCTCCTTCCCTAAAGTCTTGGTGTTGAGCAAGCGACAAAAGAAGATAATTGTCACCACCAAACCATCTCTTCTCGGGTGGATGGAATTAAATCCTGACAAAAAGCAAATAACAGATTTCGAAGTTGGGACCCTCGTTCCCGGTTACATCAAGGATTTCCAGAACTATGGATGTTTTGTTGAGACAGCCAACGGTTTTATTGGTCTGTGCCCCAAGGCCTGTCTTTGCGATGATTTCGTGAGTGATCCCACGGAGGTCTTTAAAGCGAATGAGAGTGTGGTGTGTAAGGTGACGAATATTGATCTCGAAAAAGGCCGGTTTTTGGTGTCACTCAAGGGTTCAGATATAGAGGGCAACACTGTCGATCAACTGTCAACCCTCTTTGTGGAGTGGGAGAAATTTGGACGACAACCAGCACATATCCCCGGTAGCCTTGTTACATGCGAGGTAACCAGGGTGACCAAAGAGGGCACTTTTGTGTCCCTAACTGGGTCTGGTGTTGGATTTATCCCTGGGAACCAGGAGCAACATGTGGGGAGTGAGATGGAGGGAGTAGTATTGGACTACGATGCCGCCCAGAATATATACAGTATTGGTACTGAGATGGTAGAGGGGTTGAGGGAGGGAAAGAAGAAGAAGAAGATGAAGGTGGGGGAGGAAGTGGAGGGGGAGATTGTGCTGGTGACTGAGGAGTATTTTGTTGTTTACGTCGCTGATAAGGGCCACAGGTAATGGTTATAGATTTCTGTCTAATTTGCATTCCCATTCCTATATCTCGATTCAAATCACTGTGACGATAATGCCCTTCACTTATTTGTGACCGCCCTGTACCAGATTGTGCTACGCACCCCGAAGGGGTAACACCAACGATTCAAGAAGGCTAGTTAACAAGGAAGTGACGTGTGGTGATAAGAAGAAATTCACTGTTAACACTGCCGAGAAAGGTATCAGTTGATTTCTGAAGTGTGTTAGTATGATGGGTTTATATTAGTAAAATATTTCATCCTGAAATATCCTGAAATGTTCAGGATTTAATACCTATCCGGCTCCAATATTCCCCTTCTTCATTTTAGGTAAACCAATCTTGTTGGAGTTTGTCAATACTGCGGGAGGAGGAGGAGAGAAGAGGAAGAGGACGAAGAGTGAGGGTGATAGTGTGACATTCGATGATATTAAACTGGGACAAGTTTACACTGTCACTGTTACTTCAGTAAAAGCTATTCAATTGAATGTCCAACTTGGCAAAAAGGTAGTTAAATAATTCATAATTTATCTTCCTTTTATCCCATCGCTATGCCACAATTTATCCCTTCCATTGTCGTCTAACCGTTCTCATGTCCAGGTGAAAGGTAGAGTTCACATAACAGAAGTGACAGATACACCAACGGCTGATCTCAATCCTCTGACACAATTCAAACAGGGAGACAAGTTCGAAGCTAAACTTATTGGATTCAGGTACATACTTGTTTTATCCCTGTACTGTAGTCTGTCAATTGACTCTTGGATTTTGACATTATACACATACCTATATCTGTCAATCTACTTGTTATACCCCTCTTTTACTGTTTACATATTTTGTAAAGGGGCGCACAGGGAGAGAGGGTCGAACAAGGCAACGCTGTACTATCCCTCCTCAACTACTCCCTTCCAGGCACTCCAAAACTCACCGCTACCTGCCCATTACCGCTACCAACTTCGTGATGTCTGTCGGGGAGTTCAGTATCAAACAGGCTGGGAGTGAGGGAAAAGTGAGAGAGATAGGTGAAAAGGAGAAGGTGAGAACTAGCTGGGACAAAGATATCAGGAACCGACCGCGTCAGGAGATACTGGTCCCTGATTGGCTGATAACCAGTCACGTGATTGGTTGTTTACTTGTTTCGGTCGGTTCCTGGTGAGAACCAAGGGAAAGGATGTAAAATTGCTAGACATGACATGTCTACGGTTCACCACACTTTATAAAGTCAGATTAGTTCTGGCAGTTATTTTATTTTCCAATACCCATGATATATGCTTATCCGCCGCCCCTGTGCGTGCCACAAACTGACAAACACAACGTCATACAAACTCAAAATTCACGGTAAGTTGTGTGAATTGTTTCTTATTATTGTCCTAGTAAGAGACTCCAAACATATCTTTCTTTCTACCCCTTCTCTCTTTGTCTTGCTCGTATGCTATTATAAGTCACAGCTGTTACTGATTGGCAACATTACCCTGACACCCTGTTCCCAACATCGTATTTCGTATTTCCACAATGAAACCCTGCCCAGGTCGATGAATCAGCTGATTTGATAAAGACCCTAGTGGTAGGCCAAGAGATATCTGGATATGTTAGGGCATTTGATAACCGTGGTTTCATTTGGATAAGTAAGTTGCTTACAGAACTGATATCTACAAGCTCTTCTGTCTACATTTAGCTAACTCATCTTCAACATACTAATGCGAGCTTAACCAAATTTTGCCTCACTCTGCCAACTTTTTTTAAATCTGAACAGTGCAGAAAAAGCTCTGATACAACAACCACACTTGCCTAGCTAGACTGTGTTTGGCGTACCCTGCAAATGTAAAGAACCAACCACACTGATTGGTTGTTTACTCATACTGGTACATTTCAGGTGTATCTCCGGGTGTAGATGGCCGGCTAGTCCGGACCCTGACCTCGCAGAGTAAATCAGAAATAGACGGGTGGACTGAGAGGTTTGTTATTGGGCAACCAGTAACCGCTACAGTGTTTAGTGTTCATGATAACCGGCTGGATCTGTCTCTTGTTGGTAAGAGCTTAGTGCAGTTACCATGGTTACCATAGTCCATAGTTACACAGATCACCCTGTTTCCATCGTTACACAAATCACCCTCACAATATATCACCCTTTCTCCAGGCCCCTGTGCGGAGGGAGCTAAGTTCTGGTGTACCGTTAAATCTACCCTACCTGGTATTGGCGTAAAGGTACAAGTTACACCACGGGATTATGGCATCATACCGCTCACCGAGATATCAGGTAAATTACCAATTAGCTAACAGTTAATTGGATGTTGGTTGAAAACAACCACTGATTAGGAATTTATGAAGGAATGATGCTCTGGTATAATCAAAACAGCCCCCATTATAGCACATTATATATTTCCAGATACCTACCATAAGGACCCTCTGGCGCCCTTTGAACCTGAATCCCTGGTACACTGCTCTGTTGTAAAGAGAGAGGACCGACAACTCGTTCTATCTAGTAGAAAGAGCCGGCTTAGTCAACGGTGGAAAAAGGCTGGGGGTGGTGAGTAAAAACTACATCTCAATGAGGCTCTCAATACTTGAAATTGAACCAGGATTCACTACATCTCAATGTATTCAATAATTAGTTGCCCCCAATTAGTTACCTGTTAATCGATGATTACACTTCTCAGGCGGAACACGTAAAGTTACTAACCCAGTAATATCCGATACTAAAGATGTGGAGGTGGGGAAGGTTGTGTATGGTTTTGTTAGGTCTACTAATCCCTCAAAGGGCGTCTTCATTTCCCTGGGACATAATGTAACAGGTCAGTAACTTTGCAGTCTACTAATCCCTCTTTGGGAGCTGTGGTATATCCTATCAGCTATTGTTGAGTGTTGACACTTTTTAAAACTTATCTCATCATATCCTCTTCAGCCTTGATTCTGTATTTGCAAATTTGGAAGTTGGATAATGCAGTCAAAACATTTAATTGTGTGATCAACACGGCATGTTCCCTGCAGGTCGGGTAATGTTAAAGAACATGAGTGACAACTTCCTGAAGCACTGGCAACCCATGTTCCCCGCTGGCAAGCTAGTCAGGTCGGTTGTCATGGTAACAGAGCCCAAGATAGAGTTGAGCATGAAGGCGAGTGATCTGAAGAAGGCGAGGAATGGGGAGGATGGTAGTGATGGTGATGAGGAGGGTGATGTGCAGAAGTGTTTAGATGATATACTGATGGAGAGGCTGGCTAATAGTGAGAGTGAACAATCGGAGTTACCATAGTCCATAGTTACACAGATCACCCTGTTTCCATCGTTACACAAATCACCCTCACAATATATCACCCTTTCTCCAGGCCCCTGTGCGGAGGGAGCTAAGTTCTGGTGTACCGTTAAATCTACCCTACCTGGTATTGGCGTAAAGGTACAAGTTACACCACGGGATTATGGCATCATACCGCTCACCGAGATATCAGGTAAATTACCAATTAGCTAACAGTTAATTGGATGTTGGTTGAAAACAACCACTGATTAGGAATTTATGAAGGAATGATGCTCTGGTATAATCAAAACAGCCCCCATTATAGCACATTATATATTTCCAGATACCTACCATAAGGACCCTCTGGCGCCCTTTGAACCTGAATCCCTGGTACACTGCTCTGTTGTAAAGAGAGAGGACCGACAACTCGTTCTATCTAGTAGAAAGAGCCGGCTTAGTCAACGGTGGAAAAAGGCTGGGGGTGGTGAGTAAAAACTACATCTCAATGAGGCTCTCAATACTTGAAATTGAACCAGGATTCACTACATCTCAATGTATTCAATAATTAGTTGCCCCCAATTAGTTACCTGTTAATCGATGATTACACTTCTCAGGTGGAACACGTAAAGTTACTAACCCGGTAATATCTGATACTAAAGATGTGGAGGTTGGGAAGGTTGTGTATGGTTTTGTTAGGTCTACTAATCCCTCAAAGGGCGTCTTCATTTCCCTGGGACATAATGTAACAGGTCAGTAACTTTGCAGTCTACTAATCCCTCTTTGGGAGCTGTGGTATATCCTATCAGCTATTGTTGAGTGTTGACACTTTTTAAAACTTATCTCATCATATCCTCTTCAGCCTTGATTCTGTATTTGCAAATTTGGAAGTTGGATAATGCAGTCAAAACATTTAATTGTGTTATCAACACGGCATGTTCCCTGCAGGTCGGGTAATGTTAAAGAACATGAGTGACAACTTCCTGAAGCACTGGCAGCCCATGTTCCCCGCTGGCAAGTTAGTCAGGGCGGTTGTCATGGTAACAGAGCCCAAGATAGAGTTGAGCATGAAGGCGAGTGATCTGAGGAAGGCGAGGAAGGGGGAGGATGGTAGTGATGGTGATGAGGAGGGTGATGTGCAGAAGTGCCTGGATGATATACTGATGGAGAGGCTGGCTAATAGTGAGAGTGAACAATCGGAACAGGTCAGTATTATTAACAGATATCTTGACAACTAATGCGTTACCATGGTTACCCAGGTGTTACCATGGTTACCTTAGTAATCGTGGTGTTACCATGGTTAGTGGTTACAATTGTTACTAATTAGTTACCTCATTAAAATTCCCCCTATTTCACAGTCTGGGGACGAGGGAGATGAAGAAGATGAGGAGGATGATGGTCCAAAGATTACATTCACCCAACCAGAACCGAAGCTAACTTCAGCCGGTAATTGAATAGTGTTAATCGATTTTGCATACTGGCTATTGTACCCCTTTGGCCATCGTCCACTGGTTAGTTTCATTTGGGATATTAACAGTTATTATCTCCCCTCAGCCCCCAAAGGTCTGTCACTAAGTGCTGCCCTTGAAGAAAAGGAGGGGGTGGAGGAAGAGGAGGAAGAGGAAGAAAAGGAGAAAGAAGAAGAAGTCAAGCCACTGGTAGTTTGTTTTTTCTTCATTTTGGCAGGAAATCTAACATGATTTCAACAATATAACATTACAGCTAACATGTTGTGTTTCAGAGTAAGGGTGCAGCAAAGAGGGAGGCCAAGAGACGTAAAATAGAAGAGGAAGAGAAGCTAAGGAGTGCTGAGAGGAAGACGGACACAACTGTTGCCGAGACCGAGGAGGACTTTGAGAGATTGGTAGCGGCAAGTCCGGATAGTAGTGCGAGCTGGGTAGGCTTTATGGCATACTGGCTGGGTAGGGGTAATGTGGAGAGGGCAAGGGCTGTTGCTAAACGTGCCTTTGATACTATCAACTACCGGTAAGTGGAGGAATGTTGTTTGACAGTTCTCTCTTTCCCCGGCTAGCCTCCCCCCTTTGTTGACCAACACCCTCCCCCTGTTTCCTCTTTCTATGACTGCCCCTTCCAGAAAAGCTACAATTTTATGTTACTACTTTCCTGACCAACACCTTCCCTCTGTAGACTGGAATCAGAGAAACTGAATGTCTGGTCTGCCCTGTTTAATCTGGAGAACTCCTTTGGAACATCTGATAGTCTGATGGCCAGTTGCCAAGCTGCAGCCGCTGTTAATGATCCAAAGGCGGTGTTTACCCGACTAGCAGCCGTACTTGACAAGTCTCACAAGTTTGAGGTGGGTTAGAGAAAGTAGGAGTGGGACAGAGATATGTTTCTAAAAAGTTTTGTTTTGTCTCTATCCTAACCTACCTAATCTAATCACATTATCCCCCCACCCCTAGGAGCTTGACGAGATTTACAGCTCTGTACTATTGAAGAAGCACCGCCGCAGTAGGAACGTGTGGTGTGGTTATGGAACCTCTCTGGCAGGACAAGAGGGAAGGATGACTGAGGCTAGGGAGCTGCTTACCAAGGCCCTAAAATCTCTACCTAAACATAAACGTGCGTTATCAAATTCCTGGCTTATCTACTCATCCCATAATCTCTAATCCGGTTCCTCTTATATGTTGAAAAAGTCCAACTCGTCCTTCCTAACACCTCCTTTCCCCTCCACCAGATGTTAGGACGATATCCCACTTTGCCCAGCTGGAATACAAGCACGGAGAGCCCGCTAAGGGTGCCACAATGTTTGAGAATGTTCTAACCAGCTACCCTGGTAGACTGGATCTTTGGAGTGTCTATCTGGATAAAACCATCGCTCAGGGAGACCACGAACAAACTAGGTAACAATTGAATGTTGCATTTATGTAGTATGTCCCTCCTTCTGACCCTTATCATACCCTAACGTTTGTCCTTTTCTTTCTCAGATTATTGATGGACCGAGTTGTGGGGCTAAAACTCCCGGCCAAGAAAATGAAATTCTTTTTCAAACGATACATTGACTTTGAGGTGCAACAGGGAGAAGAAGAGAGGGCGGAGAAGGTTCGACAACTTGCCAGAGACTTTATTGAGAATAGTGATCAGTGAGACTCGGACAATCTATTTTAACCCGGTTTTAATTTATTATCAGGATCTGAACAACACATTTAACTTATTTTCAACACTTTTAATTGGCTCGTCTTAATCTTATTCAACTAACCATGACATAATGATCCCTCTATGGCATGTATAAAATTAATTGGCAAATAATAGTTTTTATTTGCGCGTCGGAATCTTGTTTTGGCTCTCACGCCTTTGTTTTTTTGCCAATTTGGTCAAACAAAAGTTTTACGGACTCCCAAAATTATGCTCTGTCCAGTGATACCCGGTTTTTTGCCGAAAAGTGAGTGCAAGTGGGGGCTGTCAGGGGGGGGTCTCATGTTGGTTGTTGGTAGTATGGACGTTTTTTGGGCACCAACAAACAAAACAAACATAACAAAAATTTTGTTTGTTGGTTTTGTTTGTTTGTTGTTTTGTTGGTTTTGTTTGTTTATTTTGTTGGTTTTGTTTGTTGGTTTTGTTAGTTTGTTGGTTTTGTTGGTTTTATTTGTTTATTTTGTTGGTTTTGTTTGTTGGTTTTGTTAGTTTGTTGGCTTTATTGGTTTTGTTGGTGAATTTTGTTGTTTTTTTGTTGGCTTAGTGGTTTTGTTTATGATTAACAAAACTAATATAACAATGAACTAAGAAATCACAATACAACTATTATATGAACTATCAATTAATCTCAACAAACCGACAATCATCAACAAAACAACAAACCTCAACAAACCAACAAATTTCAACAAATCTCAACAAAGCAACAAATACATATCAACAAACCAACAGATATCAACAAAACAACAAATCTTAACAAACTAACAAATCTCAACACAACCAACAAATCTCAACAAAACAACAAATCTCAACAAACCAAAAAAATCTCAACAAAACAACAAGTCTCAAGAAAACAACCAGTCTCAAAAAAGCTCAACAAAACAACAAGTCTCAACAAAACGACAAATCTCAACAAACTAACAAATATCAACAAACTAACAAATATCAACACAACCAACAAATCTCAACAAAACAACAAATCACAATAAAAAATATTTCAACAAAACAAAAACTCTCGACAAACCAACAAATCTCAACAGATAAAAAAATTTCAACAAAATAACAAACGTCAACGTTAAGTTTTGTTTAGATTTGTTGATTTGTTGAGATTTGTTGTTTTGTTGAGATTTTTTTGTTTTTTGAGATTTGTTGGTTTGATGAGATTTGTTGTTTTGTTGGGATTTGTTGTTTTTGAAATTTGTTGGCTTGTTGAAATTTGTTGTTTTGTTGAGATTTGTTGAGATTTGTTGGTTTGTTTAGATTTGTTGTTTTGTTGAGATTTGTTGGTTTGTTGAGATTTGTTGTTTGGTTGTGATTTATTGTTTTGTTGAGATTTGCTGTTTTTTGAGATTTGTTGTTTTGTTGTGATTTGTTGTTTTGTTGAGAGTTTTTAGTTTGTTGAGATTCACTGGCCATGTGAACTGTTTGGGCTGAAACTTCGGATATCAGTGAACAATTATGTGTAGTACATATTATGTACCCAGTTGTCAGTTTCACCTACAATGTAGGTCCTACATTAAATCTAACTAACAAACTACTACATAACATTTTGTTAGTTTTGTTGGTTTTGTACCAACAAAACCAACAAACAAAACAAACAAAATATTATGTTTATTTTGTTAGTTTTGTTAGTACTAACAAAACTAACAAAACTAAGAAACAAAACTAAATTTTGTTGTTTTTGTTGTTTTTGTTGGTGTTTGTTGGTAGTATACCTATGTGCGGTTTGTTAGTACATTGTACCAACAAAACCAACAAAACTAACAAAACCAACATGAGACCCCCCCCGGCTGTCACGCGCAAATTACGCCTATTATTGGGGGTGCATACTGCATTCTCCGAAACCCCCTCGCCAGTCGCCGGGGCTGCCACCACAGGCCCCAGACAGTGATTTTGGTAAAATTTTAACAATCGAAACTGAATTTTTAATTAAGAAGAAAAGTGCAATTAACATGAATTTACTTCGCTATTGATATTGATCAACCCGTTATCATACCGCCATACGAAATAATTGTGTTAAACGAACAAACATAAATTGTCGTAATGCCTTGATTCGACAAATACAAATCACTACATTAACAATTGAATTTAATGGAACAGAATGATTAAATGCAAAGCGATACAGATACACCGACTCTTGCAGCAATAAGTCAGGCATATCGAAGGTAAAACTTATGAAAGCACGTGCATTTTAAATATGTATGGGCGAGTTAATGATTAAACACGCTATTGTGAGATAAATAATCGTAACAGTTGCATTATATCTCTTCCTACTTCTGTTATTGTCAACGTTTTCCGATGATTCTAGGTGACTTAGTGACGAAACATGGTGTTCCACCCATACCCTTTTCAGGGAAACCACGGATATTATTGTACCTGCTAATTGTACGATTGCGGGTAAAACTATAAGTAGAAGGTATGCTGCTATCGGAACAACCGGTTGTTCTGGAAAAAGATGCAATATGTATCCAATACAGAGTCGGATTGACTCGGAATAATAATATTGTTTGTTCCATGCGAATGGAAGACAAGTATATATCACTGTAAATACCAAGAATCCAATCATAACTCCCAGGACCTTTCGTTTGGTGATCAGTGTAGTAACTCGAAGGGGATACCTGAGGGCTACCGCCCTAAAAGCACTAAGAATTGCAATGAGAAAGACTGACATCAAGCGAGCAATATCGCCAAAAACGCCGTGAATGTTACAAAGAATCGGAAACTTGAATAGTCCGAATTCAGGGTAGATCGAAAAAGCGGACATTGCCGAAACAATAGTGAGAAGGCAGATCGAAATGTCCACAGACGTTCGCGTTATCCAAATATACACTGTTCTCGATGATGTCCGTACTTCTTGTCCGATCAGGTAGTAAAGAAAACATAGGACGTTTAGGGGGGTTCCAACTAGAACGATTGTGGTCAGGAAAACTTGATCAAACAGGTCGATAAACGATGCCATGATCTGAAAAACATACCATATATGGTACCATCCAAGATAATTCCTTGACAACAAACGGGGCCAGGCAAATATGAATTGTACTGAAGCCTGAAGGCTGCTAAAAATGACAAAACTTATGACAACTTTTGAGATGTTGCATCACAACCTGAAAGGCCAATGCTCTGACCACAGTTCTCGCACGCTCCTTATTTGAGGGAAACTAGAATGGATCAGGCCAATGCTCTGACAGACCACCAAAAACTCGCAAAAGGAAGTGCAGAACACAGCTGTTACATGATAAACATGCCGCTGGTGCCCAGTAGTGAGGTGCGATAATCGGATAATTTGAATAACATATGGTACCATCCCGAGACAACCGTTCGAACAGAAGTATGATTTTTGTATCAAGGGTGACGCAATGCTTAAGTCGGATTTTTTGAAGTTTTCACCCCAACCCCCTTGGTGGAGTGTGATTGTTTATTTGCGTGCCAGATACATTTTTGGCTCTCACGCCTTTCTTTCTTTACCAATTTGGTCAGATCAAAGTTTTAGAGATTCACAAAATTATGCTCTCCACGGTGATATGGTCAATGTTTTTTTTGTCTGGCTCGCCGACCAAAATTTTCCATGGAGCTATAGTAAATAGGCTACAACCCCCAGAGTTTTACTCAGCACCTCAAAAAATTGAAAAATTGTCAAAACCTTATTATTGTGAAAACGCGATGTCTCTAGCTCAATCCAGTGAGGTGCTAGACACTGAAATATCCTGTGAGGTGCCCTCGTGAGGTGCTCTTGATTTATAGGAATACCGTTTGAGCAAAAATCTTGAGGTTTTCGGAAAAGCTAGATCTATTTCTAACTCATCAGATGAGGTGAAAAGCTAAGACAATTTTACTCATTTAGTGAGGTGCAAGCCGTTTTTAGAGCTAAAAGTTTACTCTTCGGGGTTCAAATGAGTAAATAATGATTTGAAACTTGGCATATAGCAAGTTTAGACAATTTTCTTCCTGATAAGCCCAAAATTTGTTCTAAAAGTTACTCAGAAGGTGAGGTGCAGGCCCTCCAAAAGTGACCTACTTTAACTTACTTCTTTCGGACACCTCACAGGTTGAGTAATGACATTGGAATCGATTAGATAGTGTTTGGGGATGTCACATGAGCAAATTAAGGCCACTTTTAGGACGATACACTCACTGAGTGAGGTGCAGTTAGCGTTTGAAGAAAATTCAGTTTTTTGGGTGCACCTCACTCACTGAGCAAAATTTTTGGAACTTTTTTGGTACAAATGATGGTTTTGAGCCTACTGCAAGTGTCTAGCTAGGAAAAGTCAGGAAATGTGAGGTGCTAGGGGATTAAAAGTAGCTGTAAGTAGACAGTGTAACTTTAAACACCGTTTGCACCTCATATATTGAGTAAGTTTGCTTACATATTTTACAGGTGTTAATATTAGACATTTTCCAGCACATTCTTGAAAAAATTAGGACAAAACATTAAATATTGACGGAATAGGACATGTTTTTGCAAACACTGTCACCGGCACCTCACGGATTGAGTTATTCGAATTTTAGAGTTATAAAAGCGATTATTATACATTTTTATTAGTAAATTCGGGATTTTTCGTTAATTTGGCAATATTTAGTTGTCTAAAACTGACTAAATGTAAAAGTGGTCATTTTTCGGAGTCAAAAACGAGCCAGACAAAAAAAACATTGACCATATGCGATTTTTTTGCCATAAAGTGAGAGCAAGTGGGGGTAGTATGACATACTACCTACGGAACGTTTGAGGACACATTGAGGACACATTGAGGACACATTATGGACAGGTTGTGGACAGGTTGAGGACACATTGTGGACATATTGAGGACACATTATGGACAGGTTGTGGACAGGTTGAGGACACATTGTGGACATATTGAGGACACATTATGGACAGGTTGTGGACAGGTTGAGGACACATTGTGGACATATTGAGGACACATTATGGACAGGTTGTGGACAGGTTGAGGACACATTGTGGACATATTGAGGACACATTATGGACAGGTTGTGGACAGGTTGAGGACACATTGTGGACACATTGAGTAACGATTGCACACCAATCTTGGACACATTGGGGACACAGTGAGGACACATTGAGGACACATTGTGGACACATTGTGGACAGTTTTGGGACAAATTGTGGATAAATTTGGGGTATTAGATGTAAAAGCTTCCATTTTTGTTGTGGACACATTGGGGACACATTGAGGACACACTGGGGACTGAGAAGAAGCCCGACCGGTTAAGGGACCCTTTTAGGGGCCCTAGAAAGTCAATGGACCCTTGAATGAGAACGAATCGTGAGCAGTACACCATGGTATCAGTTCACATTGTAAGCGATTCCGCTGCTAATGAGGTACATCGAATCGTGAGCAGTACCTTCGTATCAGAACACATTGTAAGCGGTTCCGTCACTAATGAGGTAGACAGAGTCGTGGGCACTGAGCAGTACCGTGCATTGGTTCACATCACACTCTCTGTCTGTCCCTCTCTCCCTCTATCTCTGTCTCTCCCTCTTTATCTGTTTCTCCCTCTGTTTTTGTCTCTGTCTCTGTCTCTGTCTGTGTGTCTGAGAGAGAGAGAGAGAGAGAGAGAGAGAGAGAGAGAGAGAGA
>AVPN01001326.1:13668-24255 GCA_000695325.1 Pleurobrachia bachei | reverse complement strand
GTATGTATCACTCGACCAACAGTTGTTACTAAAAATAGATTTAGGTCCTATAAAATGGGCCCGTTTCCCCAGCAAAACGTAGAAATTTTATCCTTTTGATTAATACTGTGATCAGGCTTCATGCACACAGTTTGTAACGTTTTATCAAACTTAGTCAAAAATTATTGGTATTGGTGTGTTGTATTTCAAGAGACTGTTTACTTTAGTGTTTATTTAAGTGTTCTGGTTTTTAATTATTTTGTGCTTGAAAAACTAAATTGTTTAAATTTGTGTAAAAATATGGAAAAAAGGTTGGATCACCCCAAAATTATCTTCAACATCATTCAATGAATAACGCATATTATGCACATATAACACACTAATTATCATGCATAATAATATTTGCACCTATATAATTGATGACGTCAACACTTATCTACCATAATTGGATGGTCACGTGACTTTGAAGGGGTTCAAATGTGTACCCCATTTTTAGGTGGGGTATCGGTACCATTTTACCTACTACTGCTGTTCTCTGTATAAGTTCTAACTCATTATACTCAGTGATATTATACATTGTAACGTACATGTAATTTGTGTTTACTAATGTATTTACTATTGAGAAAGTTTCTCAATTTCTCAGAAATATCTGTACAATGCAACTGCATAACAATGTAGTTGTACAGTTATGACGTACTGTGTAGCTAGGCTCTCTCTAGGCTCTCTGACTCTCTTCCCCTTGAAGATGATCGCATTGCGCAATGCTCTCTCCCCAGCTCAGTGCACTGTATAACGGGTGTGTTTAATATACCGGCGGGAGTATGATATACGTTGTGTATTGCAGTTATCTATGCCTAGGCATACAGCTCATAACAAGAAGACCACAGGGATGCCTGTGGTCTTGAAGTTATGAGCTGTATGCTCTTATTTTCTATCCCTCTCAGCTGTTCACAGCTGTTCTTAGTAGCTATTCTATACATCAGCCACTTCAATTCTAATCCTGACAAATTACCTAAACAAACTCAATTCTAGTCCTGACATTCCCTAAAATTACTCAGATCCGTTCACGATAAACAACTGATACCATGTTGCTTCATTTCATTTACGACTCGACGGTATTCTGACGTTAAATGATGTTTTAATTTAGTTTTAGAAACTTGATCTCAGCCAGATATATCGATGAAATTTAGAGATTTCTGTATGTGTCAGTGTGTAACGGCCGCGTATTCGGTGTAGTTGGCTGCCAGATGGTCTCCTCTCAATATCTCATCTCTCTGTCAAATCATTTAACTTTGAAAGAAATTCTCTCCTCAATTCCTTGCAACTATTAATATACTTCTACATTTAACCCTTCTCCAGCTTCTAAAATCTAAAGCCACCCGTCTAGATTTCTCAGCAGACCCCACTAGATGTACTTTCTCATGTAATATTCATCTCTATCTTATTGTATTACTAATACCTATCACTAGCTCTGTAATATGTAATGGCCCTGCCTGGTCCCATGTCTTTACACCCATGGTAGCAGGTGTTGCTAAAGACCTTACTGCGAAGTGCGAATTACACTCACCTCATGACGTTCAGCTTTTCGTTTTACTCTCTCGTTATTATTTTCTATCATCCTATTTTCTATCATCCTATTTTCTATCATCCCAGTTAGGAAACAGTCGTGCCTGAATCTCAGGTTCAGGCCACGGCTATTTAATCTTGAGACCTGAGAAATTTTCGTCTCTGAAAAGCGAAAATTATATCGTGATTTGATTTCCAGGGGCGATAGTTTTCATCCACTAATGCAAATGGGTGACCTACAACTATGGCTCATGCAACTATGGCTCATAGAATCTATGAGCCATAGTTGTATGCATCTATGGCTCATAGATTCTATGAGCCATAGTTGCATGAGCCATAGTTGTAGGTCACCCATTTGCATTAGTGGATGAAAACTATCGCCCCTGGAAATCAAATCACGATATAATTTTCGCTTTTCAGAGACGAAAATTTCTCAGGTCTCAAGATTAAATAGCCGTGGCCTGAACCTGAGATTCAGGCACGACTGTTTCCTAACTGGGATGATAGAAAATAGGATGATAGAAAATAATAACGAGAGAGTAAAACGAAAAGCTGAACGTCATGAGGTGAGTGTAATTCGCACTTCGCAGTAAGGTCTTTAGCAACACCTGCTACCATGGGTGTAAAGACATGGGACCAGGCAGGGCCATTACATATTACAGAGCTAGTGATAGGTATTAGTAATACAATAAGATAGAGATGAATATTACATGAGAAAGTACATCTAGTGGGGTCTGCTGAGAAATCTAGACGGGTGGCTTTAGATTTTAGAAGCTGGAGAAGGGTTAAATGTAGAAGTATATTAATAGTTGCAAGGAATTGAGGAGAGAATTTCTTTCAAAGTTAAATGATTTGACAGAGAGATGAGATATTGAGAGGAGACCATCTGGCAGCCAACTACACCGAATACGCGGCCGTTACACACTGACACATACAGAAATCTCTAAATTTCATCGATATATCTGGCTGAGATCAAGTTTCTAAAACTAAATTAAAACATCATTTAACGTCAGAATACCGTCGAGTCGTAAATGAAATGAAGCAACATGGTATCAGTTGTTTATCGTGAACGGATCTGAGTAATTTTAGGGAATGTCAGGACTAGAATTGAGTTTGTTTAGGTAATTTGTCAGGATTAGAATTGAAGTGGCTGATGTATAGAATAGCTACTAAGAACAGCTGTGAACAGCTGAGAGGGATAGAAAATAAGAGCATACAGCTCATAACTTCAAGACCACAGGCATCCCTGTGGTCTTCTTGTTATGAGCTGTATGCCTAGGCATAGATAACTGCAATACACAACGTATATCATACTCCCGCCGGTATATTAAACACACCCGTTATACAGTGCACTGAGCTGGGGAGAGAGCATTGCGCAATGCGATCATCTTCAAGGGGAAGAGAGTCAGAGAGCCTAGAGAGAGCCTAGCTACACAGTACGTCATAACTGTACAACTACATTGTTATGCAGTTGCATTGTACAGATATTTCTGAGAAATTGAGAAACTTTCTCAATAGTAAATACATTAGTAAACACAAATTACATGTACGTTACAATGTATAATATCACTGAGTATAATGAGTTAGAACTTATACAGAGAACAGCAGTAGTAGGTAAAATGGTACCGATACCCCACCTAAAAATGGGGTACACATTTGAACCCCTTCAAAGTCACGTGACCATCCAATTATGGTAGATAAGTGTTGACGTCATCAATTATATAGGTGCAAATATTATTATGCATGATAATTAGTGTGTTATATGTGCATAATATGCGTTATTCATTGAATGATGTTGAAGATAATTTTGGGGTGATCCAACCTTTTTTCCATATTTTTACACAAATTTAAACAATTTAGTTTTTCAAGCACAAAATAATTAAAAACCAGAACACTTAAATAAACACTAAAGTAAACAGTCTCTTGAAATACAACACACCAATACCAATAATTTTTGACTAAGTTTGATAAAACGTTACAAACTGTGTGCATGAAGCCTGATCACAGTATTAATCAAAAGGATAAAATTTCTACGTTTTGCTGGGGAAACGGGCCCATTTTATAGGACCTAAATCTATTTTTAGTAACAACTGTTGGTCCTATGGCTCATAGATTCTATGAGCCATAGTTGCATGAGCCATAGTTGTAGGTAATCATGCAAATGCTGCTTCAGTAGTCGCCACATATAGTTCTTCATTCTCCATAAGTTCATAGACATAATCTCATCATCCAAATATGTTTTTTTCCATCATGTTCCCTATTATTCTTTTCGACCGCTCGCGCTTCTGTTTCTGTAAATGTACACGAGAAGAATTTCGAGCTGCTGGGAATGCATTGTTCTAAACCCGAACTTTGCAAAGGTTTTGTCAACAATGGATTATCTTGATCTTGCCTCTTGTTCGACCCTCCCTCCCCGCGCCGCCCCAAAACAAGGGTAGTAAATCCATTGTTGACGGAAAACACGCGGGGCTTTGTCGAGATTCGAGATGAGAGAAGCATTGGAATTCAAAGATTTTATCAATAGCATCTAGGTCTTACTTCTTCTTCTCCTTTTGGTAATGGCGCTTAGTCCTTATTCAATTATTGCTCAATGGAATTGATCAACCGCGAATCTTATCTGTTTTGTTCCCATGCTACGCAGTCTGTCCATTCATCGCGAGTTCGCCTCGGATAGCGAGCTTACGCTTCAACTAAACTCAAACCGGGCCTTGCTAGTTTTTAAAAAACCTGAAAAGATTTTTGTACTTATGGATGACATATTATTCGTATATTATTCGTATCGGGATATTCCCTTTTTCTAAAAGTAAAAGCGAGCCACACCCCACATGATCACGACAGTCCGGTGATTCGTCCAGACAAAGTTATAATGTGGTGCAATGTTTGCGACTCACATAAAGTAAAGCTCCCGTCATTCGACAGGTGGAGATTACTCTGCCTACCATAAAGGGTATAATGTCTGAGTCATCCTCCCTCTCTCTCTCTCTCTCTTTCTCTCTCTCTCTCTCTCTCTCTCTCTCTCTCTCTCTCTATCCGACCGGAGAGCCCCAGTCACTCTCCCTCTCGTTCAACGATTGCATGATGTTGTAGACATGTAATGAGAATTGCTTCCCTTAGCAGTCCTCACACCTTACTTTAACCTTTCTTTGACATTTTATCACTTTTCAGTTCGTTTAGATTGTAGACTTGTTGAGTAAACTTTGTTTTAGAACTATAGTTTAGATATTATCAATATTCTTTTCACGTCCTAAATCTGTCCTAAATCTGTAGATCAGCTACTAGGTATAATGGCGTGTAAATACAGTAAGTTGGAGCAAGTTGGAGATAACAGATACGAGGTTGAGGATGAGGAATCACCAGATAAGAACAAAGATCAGGACACTGCAGAGAAAGATGAGAAATCAGTTGGCGTGAAGATATTGGTAGGTATATCTCCCAATCTCCCACTCTTTCTATCTCTCGGCCCTAAGCAAATAGCTAGAGCCCTAAGCAATTAGTTAGAGTATCCTGCATAAAGCTCCTCTACCTCCTAGCCGATCCTCTCCCTCTATCCATATGTTATTCCCCCACCCGCTAGTCGCTACCTTCCTATTACCCCCTCCAGGACTCGATGGCAGAGGGTATGAAGGCGATGTGGGAGATGAGTCTTGAGGTTGGATCTCATGCTAATATGTTCCCCTACCCTACACCACCACCACCCCAACAAACAACTAGCCAGGATCCCAAAAAAGGGAAATACAAATGAGGAAAATGAAGAACATTTGAGAGACAGATTTAAAGATGAATGAAGGGAGAAATAGAGAGAGCTGACGAAATAACCGGACAAATTTTGGTGAAAAAGAATTGAACTAACTATGTAGTTATTTTTGAAAATTACAGATTGAAGTTGAGTTAGCCAATAAATCAAATGTTATGATTGGGTGATTGATTCGTGCTCAATTTCTGTTTGACGAAGAAAAAACACGGTTTCGTGATTTTAATATTTCAGCAAAAAATAATTTTTGTTTAAATTCGATTACTCTTATCCACTTGCCACTGATGATTCTTGTTCTCGTAATGCTTCGCCTCAACGGTCTCCAACCACTGGCCATCATCACTAACCCCCATAATGTAACTAGGCCAGTACCTGTTGTTTGGAGGGTAAAGTTAAAAAATTATACATAAAAATGCTCTATAGTAATAAATAAGTTAAAAATTATCGATACCATTTAGAGGTTACCTGTTGTAAACGATCAACCTGTCCCCATAATCCAAGGTTGACTTGGAAACATCAGAAGCATGGGCCAGTCTCCACTGGCACCTTGGGTTGACATCTTGATCTCGTTCCCAAAAACAGTACCAAAGATTAGATCCCATGCAGAGCGAGTATCTTCTATCAGAATCCTTCCGGATTGTTGTGTAGTGGTTTCCGCCAATAACGATCTTCAACCCTCCGTTGGTTCCCCGCATGTTGATAGCGATGGGAGATCGAGAGTCGAGTCTTGGGTATCCACCATCTGCTGTCGAGATGAATCTTCCGGTTCCAGCGCTTTTTATGAACATGGATTTGGTGGAGTCCAGTCGTCGCTCTGAGTCCAGGATTTCATCGATTTGCGCTTCTAATTTCTCTGCGGTTGCTTGGTACCTGCAGAATAAAGTAGGAAATAATTAGTTCCTTATAACATAAATAGCATGACAAGCAGGAACTCTCATTTCACTGGGGGGATCACATATCCTAATACATTTACACTAAAAGAGGAGTTTGAATCGGCTACCCCCAGTAGGATGAGGCTTCACTTTAACTTAAAAGGCGTTTGAGACTGCCAATGAGCTCATTTCAAGAACTACAAAGTACAAACACACACATGTACACCCATGCATACCTGGCAATGATCTGCTCAGCGAACTCTGTAGGTTTGATGGTCTTGAAGAGGTTCTGAACAGATGTCCTGGCTGCAATTGTCTCTTTGTGTATCCTCTCAACTTCCTCCCAGGCACTCTCCGTGATGAAAGACATCTCGGCTTTCTTGAGAGCCTTCATGTCTGTACATCTGTGGGGTATGGGGGTCAGTGGTTAGAGGTTAGCGGGTAATGTCATCTCGGCTTTCTTGAGCGCCTTCATATCAGTACACCTGCAGAGATGGTTAGTGGTTAGTTAGTGGTTAGTAATCTACTATCTGTAGCTAGCTGTGCAATATGTCTTTGATCTATTTCAGATATTTAGATTGAGACACTTTTGAGAAAATACCCTTTTTATATCGAATTTTTCAAGATTACCTGTTATCCACGTTTAGTAGAGCCACACTGATCCTCACCACCTTATCAGTATCACTCTGTCTCCTGAAGATACACTGTTTGAATGCTGCGTGAGATCGACGTGTCACGCGACTGTACTCGATCTCACACAGCGAGAATAATACACCTAGCAATCATGGTACCAACCTGAATATAAACTGTTTGAACGCTGCAGGAGTCTCAGGAATGGTCCACAGAGCCGTATATTGCAGCTTCTTGACAGCGGGAAACTCCAGGACACTTTTAGCAAAATCAATTGCATACTGGATACAGGCCTCGACATTAGGTTGAGGAGGTTCCGTATTACTGCCACTAGCCCAGCTTTTCACGCTCATAGAACTGCTCTCTTTGACACTTTTCATGGCTGCAGCGAACTCAGCCTCAGCACCAAACACCCCAGTAGACAGACCCAGTTTACTATCTAGCTCACTCTTATTTTCCATTGAGTTGGATGTGAACTTCATTATCAACATCATTTTACCACCAGAGATGATATTCCGTTGGTAGTGGGTTCCGTATGTTTCAATAAACCTCTCGTACAGTTCCTCGTCCAAAAGTTTCTGAGCGTCAGCTACATAACCAGTCGCGGGAGCATACTCAGTATTAGTCACCGCCTCAACAGACGCGATTAGAACCGAATCAAGGCTTGTTATGGTTGTCTCAGTCAGGAATTTCACGGACGCACTCCCTTCAACTCCCATGTAACTCCCTGACGTCGACACCCCTCCAGACATGGAACTGAAGAACTCCTCCCTGCTTTTACAGAGTTTTATCTCAAACTCACAGCTAATGTATCCACCACCAAGGAAGTGCTCCGTACTAACTTCAACGGGATTGGTATATGTTCGCCGCAAAGTTACCGTGTTGTATCCTGTCCCGAACTCCTTCTTGTTAGTTGGATAGTAGTCACTGATGGTTACCACGCCCATTATGTTATCTGGCTCAAAGGCATGGGATATCCCCACGAGACAAAGGAGAAGAGTCGTCCGGATCATGACGGTAGTTGTTGAGTGGCTCAACAATGTTATAGTGATTTAGGAGACTCAACGAGATTAGTGATTTGTTGAGTAAGGGCCGGTGCAGTACTCAACAAGATTATAGTGATTGAGAGGTGATGATCCGGATGATTTTATATTGTAGCACCGGGCGCTGGAGACAAAGGGGGATCGCGTCACAAAGAGGTAGGTCTAATGACAAACAAGTGGATGAGTTTGAAGTGCTACACCTGCCTTAGTGATGATGATGGCCGGGTCCTGGACAATGGGAATATAACAAGAAATAATTGCTCAGTCTTCATTTTCTCTCTGATCTTTTTCTCTCTCTCACTCACTCTCCCTCACTCTCCCTTCTCTCGCTCTCCTTTCTAGTAGGTCAGAACGAATTTCGACAGCTGTTTTTCCAGCACTGGCGACAAGAGAGAGAGAGAGAGAGAGAGAGAGAGAGAGAGAGAGAAAAGAGAGATGGGGTTTAGAGTTTGAGAGATGAAGACCTATTAAATCATTTGAACAGATGGACAGCCAGCGAAGTATGAAAGAATATTCAGAACTTGTGAGAGACGGTTGAATGAATAGATGTGACGAAGATTTGAGCACACCAGCTGGTTGAAAATAAAAAAATTGTTCTCTTGGGATGCTACAAAACTATAATTTCAACACATAATGATTCTCATTAAAAAGTGGCATTGTTTTCAAAGTCTAGAACGGTCATATGAAGTATACTATTTAGAAGAAAAGGGACAGGAAAAGTGGCCCCAGAACGAGGGCCAAAAGGCTCACTTTCGTAGCAATATCACCATTCTCATATTTCTCTTTTGTCTGAGAGGGGTCTTTTCCTTCATAGACAGGCTGGACCTCAGGTTTAGATCGGATCAGAGATGAGGGGTAGGTGTCGTTCGTACTGTCACACCAGTACTCAATCTCACCTGAAATTATTATAATAGAAGAGAGGGTAATATTGGATGCAAGGCATATAATTAGTTGTCTAAATGGGATGGAGCTCCTTGATCGTGGGCGCATGGCCTAAGTGGCATGGCCTAAGTGGCCTTGTAGAGGCCTCTTCGCTAAAAAACAACATCATAAGCGTGACAGTGCAATAATGGTCACACAAACTCTAAAGGGTTGTTGTCGATGGTTACCATGGTTACTGTTGGGGAAAAAAGATAACATGTCAACCTACCAGCATCATCAGAGTCGCTGACGACCATTTTAACGAAGAGGTTGACACCCTGTTTCTGAGTTACCATGGTATTTGGTAACCATGGTTACCGAGGAGAAAACATTAAAAACCTACCAGCATCATCAGAGTTTCAATATATTGTCATGGTTGCCATGGTTACGTACCAGCATCATCAGAGTCGCTGACGACCATCTTAACAAAGAGGTTGACGCCCTGTTTCTCGCAGGACTGTTGGTAGCAGGAGAATTGGAAGGTAGAACCATCAACTCCGTCATCACAGTATTTGAACTCGTTCTGTGAGGGTGTGTGTGTGTGTGTGTGTGTTTAGCACCTCCCGTCATTCCTCCCACTTGCGGGGGTGATCGACTAGAATTTGTTTTATATTATTCAGGAGTAGAAGCGGATCTTGAAGTTCTGTCCACTCAAGTACTATGAGTTTGAATTGGGGCGACAAAATCAAAAATGTAATGGGAATATCCTCCGCACATACCACATTGCACAGTTGAGAGAATCCATCAATGTTAGAATCCACGCAGAACCCCTCCCCAAGAGGGTAGGGTTGGGCAACCAGCATCACCTTGTGTCCGGTAACACTACCTGATACTTCCCAGCATGGATTGACCTGCAGATATTGAGGGAGTTTGTTTGTTAATAATTGAAGCAGCCAGATAACTTATATCCATGATATGAGATCGGGATCAGGGATCGGTATAATTAACTAATTGCATCTAAGATGACTTGATATAAAAAAAGTAGATCTAAAACTCTATCAGGCAAATACTTTAACAGCAATAACTACAATACCTCAATTTCGTTGTAGTTGACGGGGTGAATAGACACGTATTTGTAGCCCAACACAGTTTCTGGACTCCCAGAGTAAATGCCTTTTAGCTTTTCAAGTTCCTCCTGTATAGGGAATAACGTGGAATATTATCCAAAAATACCCCTAACAAATTAAAAAATATCTGCTAAAAAATTAGTGTGCAGCCATGCAGAAGCTCTGATTTGATTCTGGACAGTGCACTCAGATCGGGTCGGCACTGCCAGATAGATCTGCATACAGCTGTCTAGGAACCGACCGAAACAACCAATCAGAACTCGTTATTTTTCACGTGGCTGGTTATCAGCCAATCAGGGTCCAGTATATCCTAGTGTCCCTTACATCAAAATTGTAATCATCTTCACCGGCTTCGCTCTCAGGAGTGATGCTTGTGGTGTTATCAGCAAGACAATCTACAGTGCTCGCTTCTGAAATATTACCTGCCGGGGGAATAATAAATAACTTTAGGACAATCAGTTATTGAATCACAAAATCAGTACTATGAGATTAAACCGTAGAAATTTCCGATTGAAATCGGAGCAAGTATGGGAATGGAAATTAGAAACTACTTACAGAAGAATCCTAGGATCAGGATAACTAGGGATAACCGCAACATAATTTATCTGCTCAAACTTGTATGGAATTGTGATGAGTCAAACGAATTGAAACGGATGTAACACTTGACTGTGGCGCAGATGTGTGGTGCTATCCCTACGTAAACAATCCTTCTCTCTCCCTCTCTCTCTCTCTCTCTCTCTCTCTCTCTCTCTCTCTCT
>AVPN01001321.1:2963-24275 GCA_000695325.1 Pleurobrachia bachei | reverse complement strand
TGAACCAGGTCTGGTTCTGTCTACAGCAGATGGTCGTCTGGTTCCTGGTTTATCTGTTGGTGAACCAGGTCTGGTTGTGTCTACAGCAGATGGTCGTCTGGTTCCTGGTTGATCTGTTGGTGAACCAGGTCTGGTTGTGTCTACAGCAGATGCTCGTCTGGTTCCTGGCTGATCTGTTGGTGAACCGGGTCTGGTTGTGTCTACAGCAGATGGTCGTCTGGTCCCTGGTTGATCTGTTGGTGAACCAGGTCTGGTTCTGTCTACAGCAGATGGTCGTCTGGTTCCTGGTTGATTTGTTGGTGAACCAGGTCTGGTTGTGTCTACAGCTGATGGTCGTCTGGTTCCTGGTTGATCTGTTGGTGAACCAGGTCTGGTTCTGTCTACAGCAGATGATCGTCTGGTTCCTGGTAGATCTGTTGGTGAACCAGGTCTGGTTCTGTCTACAGCAGATGGTCGTCTGGTTCCTGGTTGATCTGTTGGTGAAACAGGTCTGGTTCTGTCTACAGCAGATGGTCGTCTGGTTCCTGATTGATCTGTTGGTGAACCAGGTCTGGTTGTGTCTACAGCAGATGGTCGTCTGGTTCCTGGTTGATCTGTTGGTGAACCAGGTCTGGTTCTGTCTACAGCAGATGGTCGTCTGGTTCCTGGTTGATCTGTTGGTGAACCAGGTCTGGTTTTGTCTACAGCAGATGGTCGTCTGGTTCCTGGTTGATCTGTCGGTGGACCAGATCTGGTTGTGTCTACAGCAGATGGTCGTCTGGTTCCTGGTTGATCTGTTGGTGAACCAGGTCTGGTTGTGTCTACAGCAGATGATCGTCTGGTTCCTGGTTGATCTGTTGGTGAACCAGGTCTGGTTGTGTCTACAGCAGATGGTCGTCTGGTTCCTGGTTGATCTGTTGGTGAACCAGGTCTGGTTGTGTCTACAGCAGATGGTCGTCTGGTTCCTGGTTGATCTGTTGGTGAACCAGGTCTGGTTCTGTCTACAGCAGAGGGTCGTCTGGTTCCTGGTTGATCTGTAGGTGAACCAAGTCTGGTTCTGTCTACAGCAGATGGTCGTCTGGTTCCTGGTTGATCTGTTGGTGAACCAGGTCTGGTTCTGTCTACAGCAGATGGTCGTCTGGTTCCTGGTTGATCTGTTGGTGAGCCAGGTCTGGTTGTGTTTACAGCAGATGGTCGTCTGGTTCCTGGTTGATCTGTTAGTGAACCAGGTCTGGTTCTGTCTACAGCAGATGGTCGTCTGGTTCCTGGTTGATCTGTTGGTGAACCAGGTCTGGTTGTGTCTACAGAGGATGGTCGTCTGGTTCCTGGTTGTTCTGTTGGTATTGGATAATTGTCATCCCCTTCGTGTATTGCTGGAAGACCGTCCTGCTGTCTACTAGACGCCTGATTCTGCCAAGGTTCCGGATGCTCCTGGGCTGGACAACTCTCATCTTCTAACATGATCATTACCCAGCTGTCACGTCTCTGTCTAGGCTGCTTTGAGGTCGAAACTCTACGTGGAGGCATTGATGGTTGAGAAAGTTTTCGTTCTGATTTCTGATCTTTCACTATCTGTTGGTGAACCAGGTCTGGTTGTGTCTACAGCAGATGGTCGTCTGGTTCCTGGTTGATCTGTTGGTGAACCAGGTCTGGTTGTGTCTACAGCAGATGGTCGTCTGGTTCCTGGTTGATCTGTTGGTGAACCAGGTCTGGTTGTGTCTACAGCAGATGGTCGTCTGGTTCCTGGTTGATCTGTTGGTGAACCAGGTCTGGTTGTGTCTACAGCAGATGGTCGTCTGGTTCCTGGTTGATCTGTTGGTGAACCAGGTCTGGTTGTGTCTACAGCAGATGGTCGTCTGGTTCCTGGTTGATCTGTTGGTGAACCAGGTCTGGTTGTGTCTACAGCAGATGGTCGTCTGGTTCCTGGTTGATCTGTTGGTGAACCAGGTCTGGTTGTGTCTACAGCAGATGGTCGTCTGGTTCCTGGTTGATCTGTTGGTGAACCAGGTCTGGTTGTGTCTACAGCAGATGGTCGTCTGGTTCCTGGTTGATCTGTTGGTGAACCAGGTCTGGTTGTGTCTACAGCAGATGGTCGTCTGGTTCCTGGTTGATCTGTTGGTGAACCAGGTCTGGTTGTGTCTACAGCAGATGGTCGTCTGGTTCCTGGTTGATCTGTTGGTGAACCAGGTCTGGTTGTGTCTACAGCAGATGGTCGTCTGGTTCCTGGTTGATCTGTTGGTGAACCAGGTCTGGTTGTGTCTACAGCAGATGGTCGTCTGGTTCCTGGTTGATCTGTTGGTGAACCAGGTCTGGTTGTGTCTACAGCAGATGGTCGTCTGGTTCCTGGTTGATCTGTTGGTGAACCAGGTCTGGTTGTGTCTACAGCAGATGGTCGTCTGGTTCCTGGTTGATCTGTTGGTGAACCAGGTCTGGTTGTGTCTACAGCAGATGGTCGTCTGGTTCCTGGTTGATCTGTTGGTGAACCAGGTCTGGTTGTGTCTACAGCAGATGGTCGTCTGGTTCCTGGTTGATCTGTTGGTGAACCAGGTCTGGTTGTGTCTACAGCAGATGGTCGTCTGGTTCCTGGTTGATCTGTTGGTGAACCAGGTCTGGTTGTGTCTACAGCAGATGGTCGTCTGGTTCCTGGTTGATCTGTTGGTGAACCAGGTCTGGTTGTGTCTACAGCAGATGGTCGTCTGGTTCCTGGTTGATCTGTTGGTGAACCAGGTCTGGTTGTGTCTACAGCAGATGGTCGTCTGGTTCCTGGTTGATCTGTTGGTGAACCAGGTCTGGTTGTGTCTACAGAGGATGGTCGTCTGGTTCCTGGTTGTTCTGTTGGTATTGGATAATTGTCATCCCCTTCGTGTATTGCTGGAAGACCTTCCTGATGTCTACTAGATGCCTGATTCTGCCATGGTTCTGGGTATTCTTGTGCAGGACAACTCTCGTCTTCTAACATGATCATCACCCAGCTGTCACGTCTCTGTTTAGGCTGTTTTGAGGTCGAAACTCTACGTTGAGGCATTGATGGTTGAGAAAGTTTTCGTTCTGATTTCTGATCTTTCACTTTCTCAGATTCGGGTGTCTTTTCCGATACCTTTTCTGATTTCTGTTCAATCTCTGACGATGACGATAAAGTTTCTTTTATAGGAGGGAGAGAGGGCGGCATGACTTGCTCAACTTTATCGGGTACCTCATCTGGAGGGTCCTGATCTGAAGGTGCCTCATCAATAGCTGCTAGTTTGGCTTCAGCCGCCTGATTCTGCCAGGGTTCTGGGTATTCTTGTGCAGGACAATTCTCGTCCTCTAACATTATCATTACCCAACTTTCCCGTCTCTGTTTAGCGGGCTTAGGCAGGGAGGAAGAGGACGCGGGGGAATCTGTTTCTTTTTTACGATACTTTGCAATTTTCTTGAGAAGTATCTCCTTCTTAGAGCTATGAGATTCTTCTGATAACTCCTGAGGAGGGGGCTGAAGTTTGGAGGAACTCTGTTCTAATTCTGACTCTGAAGAACTACTACTACTACTGCTGCTACTCGAGCTGCTACTACTGTTACTGCTGCTAGTGCTAGACTCGCTGCTAGAGGCTCCCGAATCTAAGGGAACGAGATAAATTGAACGAAATAGATGCAAAATTTGATGGTTTTCGACTAATTATCGGTCGATACTCGACTAATTATCAGGTCGGTGCTCCGTGTTTACCTGCTGCCTTAGCTTCTTTTCGCTTATCCCTCTTAATTTGGCCAACGCTGTAGTCTGTAGTGGGATTTTGGTCAGTCAGGGTTAGTCAGGGTGATACAATAATGATATATAAGTCAGTGATATGTGTGATCCTAGTTTGTGAATTTAGTGAATCACCAGAGTTCTCCTCTCCCTCCGCTATTTCGGACAGTCCCTCTTGCTGCCTTCTAGATGCCTGGTCCTGCCACCACTCATCATATTCCGGGGCAGTGCCAGTCTCGTCCTCCAGTATGATATTAACCCAACTCTCACGCCTCTGTTTGGGCTCCTTAGAGGATGAACCCCTCCTTCCCTCAAGGGTTGATGTTCGCCTCAATGATAGATGTGTTGAACTAGAACTTCTCCTAGTTGTGGTGGTTGTCAAGGACTCTTCCGTCTCCGTAGCAACCCCACAATTACAAGTGATATTGTTGGTTTTCTTCTTTGTTAGTTTTGTCGTTTGCTTTTTGAGCATTTCAAGTCGATAAAGTTCTTCGTAGTCTGTCACTGATTCTGTCGATTCTGAAACATGGAAATAGTTGCCATAACAGCCTGGTTGCTTTAAATGTAAGATCTGCAAGATGCGAAAAGCTCCAAGTCCAGTCGCGTCTAGAATGCCGAGTCAAGTAAGTCCGATCTGTTTTATGCTGAAACCGTGTTCCTTGTATGGTTGGTCTTTAGGGAATGCTTAGTTTCATGGACAACAAGATCGTGATATATGAGTGGTATTTCTATGCTATGAGGATTGTTGAACTGTCGGTATACCTGAGTCGTTACCCTCGTCTTGGTTTTGTCGGGCAGCAAGAGCTCCTGCTAGAGCCTTCTGTTTATCTAACTCATCCCCAAGCCAGTTATCCACTGCACCACCTAACTCTGTGTGTGTTTGTATTGTTTGTCAGTTTGTCATGTCGGTCGGTCTGAGCAGATATAATACATTTAACCATTCACCCCCTTTCACCCCGCCCACAGTATACATAGAAAATCATACCTAGTAGGAAGTCCCATTTGGCGTTCAGCTCATCCAGCTTATCGGTGATCACTACTGCCTGGTCTGGCTCTGTTATCACGGTGTAGTTCTCGCCCAGTGTGTTGGCTAGATCCTTATCTGCTGTCTTCATCTCTATCTTATCTCTGATCACCTACACAGAGAGAGTCTCAATTATGGTGCTCCTTCATAAATATATTTTTGTAAGTGCTCCTTCATAAAACCAGATGTTACATACCTTATGTTTCTCCATCATCTCTTCGACGATAGGAACACTTGTGAGAGGTATAGAGTTGTTTTCAATGATATCTGCCTCCGTCTCTCCTACAAACTGCATCACGCCATTGTAGGTCTTCTCAAAATCGCAGATCAGATCGAAAGCGCTGGCAAGTCCCTCCTTCCTCTCGTCAGAGAGTTCATTACACCGGTCCCACCTAGCGAATATCTCAGACAACATGTCCTTCTCGTCCTCTCCAACAGACTGGTCCCTGAGAGAGTCTATAACGGGTGTCTTGCCCTGCAGCTGGACAGTATCAGCATTGTGTTTATCAACCTGCACCGTCACTGTCTCAACATCAGCACCGGGCCGTGCTGCGTTCATCAGATCCTTCTCAGCCTGGACCAACCAGGGCAGGATATAATCCATGGTCTCCCTGACATTCTGTGCAGCTAACATGGCAGCCTCCAGGTCTTTCTGTCTCTGGGCTACATCCCTCATCAGACCATCATATTTCTTCTGCAACTCAGCGATCCTGTTGTTGATGGCTGGGGTGTTGGTGTTCTGTAGGAGGTCGTTCTTGAGGAGTTGGGCCTGTTTTAACAAGTCCCTGAACAACCCCTGGCTCTCCTCCTGAACCTTATCTGTGAAGGCGTCATGAACTGCAACTTGTTCCAGGAGAATGTCCTGGGATGCGGCGGGAGGATCCTGAGCGGCTAGCTCTGCTATCTGCTCATCTAACCAGGTATCTAGGACAGCACTTATATCATCAAATGTATCCAGACCTTCCTTGATCTTAGCCAACTCCTCTAACTTCTCATTCTTCTTTGCCTCCTTCTCCTTGCACTTCTCCCTCAGTTCGTTGATCCTAGCCTCCAGCTTTGCAGCATCGTCCTGGTTGCAGTCAGCGGATATCCTCTTTTGGACTTCCTCCAACTTCTCCAGCTTATCCTCCAGGGAGGTGATACGGGGCGCTAGATCCTGAGAGAGGAAGGGAGATTAGGGCCAGGTCTGGTTGTGTCTACAGCAGATGGTCGTCTGGTTCCTGGTTGATCTGTTGGTGAACCAGGTCTGGTTGTGTCTACAGCAGATGGTCGTCTGGTTCCTGGTTGATCTGTTGGTGAACCAGGTCTGGTTGTGTCTACAGCAGATGGTCGTCTGGTTCCTGGTTGATCTGTTGGTGAACCAGGTCTGGTTGTGTCTACAGCAGATGGTCGTCTGGTTCCTGGTTGATCTGTTGGTGAACCAGGTCTGGTTCTGTCTACAGCAGATGGTCGTCTGGTTCCTGGTTGATCTGTTGGTGAATCAGGTCTGGTTCTGTCTACAGCAGATGGTCGTCTGGTTCCTGGTCGTCTGGTTCCTGGTTGGTTGGTTGGTGTTGGATAATTGTCATCCCCTTCGTGTATTGCTGGAAGACCTTCCTGATGTCTACTAGATGCCTGATTCTGCCATGGTTCTGGGTATTCTTGTGCAGGACAACTCTCGTCTTCTAACATGATCATCACCCAGCTGTCACGTCTCTGTTTAGGCTGTTTTGAGGTCGAAACTCTACGTTGAGGCATTGATGGTTGAGAAAGTTTTCGTTCTGATTTCTGATCTTTCACTTTCTCAGATTCGGGTGTCTTTTCCGATACCTTTTCTGATTTCTGTTCAATCTCTGACGATGACGATAAAGTTTCTTTTATAGGAGGGAGAGAGGGCGGCATGACTTGCTCAACTTTATCGGGTACCTCATCTGGAGGGTCCTGATCTGAAGGTGCCTCATCAATAGCTGCTAGTTTGGCTTCAGCCGCCTGATTCTGCCAGGGTTCTGGGTATTCTTGTGCAGGACAATTCTCGTCCTCTAACATTATCATTACCCAACTTTCCCGTCTCTGTTTAGCGGGCTTAGGCAGGGAGGAAGAGGACGCGGGGGAATCTGTTTCTTTTTTACGATACTTTGCAATTTTCTTGAGAAGTATCTCCTTCTTAGAGCTATGAGATTCTTCTGATAACTCCTGGGGAGGGGGCTCAGTTTTGGAGGAACTCTGTTCTGATTCTGACTCTGAAGAGCTACTACTACTACTGCTGCTGCTACTCGAGCTGCTACTACTACTGTTACTGCTGCTGCTAGACTCGCTGCTAGAGGCTCCCGGATCTAAGGGAACGAGATAAATTGAACGAAATAGATACAAAATTTGATGGTTTTCGACTAATTATCAGGTCTGTGCTCGGTATTTACCTGCTGCCTTAGCTTCTTTTCGCTTATCCCTCTTGATTTGTCCAACGCTGTAGTCTGTAGTGAGAGTTTGGTCAGTCAGGGTTAGTCAGGGTGATACAATAATGATATGTGATATGTGATCCTAGGTTGTGAATTTAGTGAATCACCCGAGTTCTCCTCTCCCTCCGTTATTTCGGACAGGCCCTCTTGCTGCCTTCTAGAAGCCTGGTTCTGCCACCATTCATCATACTCAGGGGCAGTTCCAGTCTCGTCCTCGAGTATGATATTAACCCAACTCTCACGCCTCTTTTTGGGCTCCTTAGAGGATGAACCCCTCCTTCCCTCATGGGTTGATGTTCGTCTCAATGATAGATGTGTTGAACTAGAACTTCTCCTAGTTGTAGTGGTTGCCAAGGACTCTTCCGTTCCCGTAGCAAACCCACAATTACAAGTGATATTGTTAGTTTTCTTCTTTGTTAGTTTTGTAGTCTGCTTTTTGAGCATTTCAAGTCGATAAAGTTCTTCGTAGTCTGTCACTGATTCTGTCGATTCTGAAACATAGAAATAGTTGCCATAACAGCTTGGTTGCTTTAAATGTAAGATCTGCAGTTGATCAGAAAAGCTCCAAAGTCAAGTAAGTCCAGTCGCGTCGAGAATGCCGAGTCAAGTAAGTCCGATCTGTTTCATGCTGAACCCGGGTTGGTCTTTAGGGAACTCTCTGTTTTATGGGCAACAAGATCGTGATATATGAGTATTGTGTTTCTATGCTAAGATTGTCAGTATACCTGAGTCGTTACCCTCGTCTTGGTTTTGTCGGGCAGCAAGAGCTGCTGCTAGAGCCTTCTGTTTATCTAACTCATCACCAAGCCAGTTATCCACTGCACCACCTAACTCTGTGTGTTTGTATTGTTTGTCAGTTTGTTTGTCGGTCAGTCTGAGCAGATATAATAAATCTAACCCTATACTATTATACTACCCCCTGCCCCCAGTATATTATAGCACATATCATACCTAGTAGGAAGTCCCATTTGGCGTTCAGCTCATCCAGCTTATCGGTGATCACTACAGCCTGGTCCGGCTCTGTTATCACAGTGTAGTTCTCGCCCAGTGTGTTGGCTAGATCCTTATCAGCTGTCTTCATCTCTATCTTATCTCTGATCACCTACACAGAGAGGTCTCAATTATGGTGCTCCTTCATAAAGACATTTATGTAAGTGCTCCTTCATAAAACCAGATATTACATACCTTATGTTTCTCCATCATCTCCTCAACGATAGGAACACTTGTGAGAGGTACAGAGTTGTTTTCAATGATGTCTGCCTCTGTCTCTCCTACAAACTGCATCACGCCATTGTAGGTCTTCTCAAAATCACAGATCAGATCGAAAGCGCTGGCAAGTCCCTCCTTCCTCTCGTCAGAGAGTTCATTACACCGGTCCCACCTAGCGAATATCTCAGACAACATATCCTTCTCGTCCTCTCCAACAGACTGGTCCCGGAGAGAGTCTATAACGGGTGTCTTGCCCTGCAGCTGGACAGTGTCAGCATTGTGTTTATCCACCTGTACTGTCACGGTCTCTACATCAGCACCGGGTCGTGCAGCATTCATCAGATCCTTCTCAGCCTGTACCAACCATGGCAGGATATAATCCATGGTCTCCCTGACATTCTGGGCCGCTAACATTGCCGCCTCCAGGTCTTTCTGTCTCTGAGCGACATCCCTCATTAGACCATCGTACTTCTTCTGCAACTCAGCGATCCTGTTGTTGATGGCGGGCGTGTTGGTGTTCTGTAGGAGGTCGTTCTTGAGGAGTTGGGCCTGTTTCAACAAGTCCCTGAACATCCCCTGACTTTCCTCCTGAACCTTATCTGTGAAGGCGTCGTGAACTGCAACTTGTTCTAGGAGAATGTCTTGAGATGCTGCGGGAGGATCCTGAGCGGCTAGCTCTGCAATCTGCTCATCCAACCAGGTATCTAGCACAGCACCAATATCATCAAATGTATCCAGACCCTCCTTGATCTTAGCCAACTCCTCCAACTTCTCATTCTTCTTTGCCTCCTTCTCCTTGCACTTCTCCCTCAGTTCATTGATCCTGGCCTCCAGTTTTGCAGCATCGTCCTGGTTGCAGTCAGCGGATATCCTCTTTTGGACTTCCTCCAACTTCTCCAGCTTGTCCTCCAGGGAGGTGATTCGGGGCGCAAGATCCTGAAAAAGGAGCAGAGATTAGAGATACGGGGTGCTAGATCCCGAGAGAGGAAGAGAGGTTAGGGAGGTGATACGGGGCGCTAGATCCTGAGAGAGGAAGGGAGATTAGGGAGGTACCGATCTATTAAGGAATACTAGTGGTGGGACTAAGATTATGTAAGGGGATGCTCGACGGAGAATTTTGATACTTTTAATAAATTGGGTCTGAGGAATTTAAAAAACACGAACCTCTTCGTATTTCTTGTTCTCCTCTACCGTCTTCATGTCAGACATGAGAGTGGGTGTCTTCTGAGGTAGGATGGCCTTGATAGCACTCCCAATATCCAGCATATCAGCAGACAGGGCATCTAACATATCACACTTGTCTCTCAGAGAGTCCCTCTTGTCCTCCAATCGGGCCTTAGCGTCCGCCATCTGCTCTCGGAGGTCGACAACCTGGGCATCGGATTTCTACACACTTGTTAGAGACGTGGAGATTGGAGATAGATAGGGAGAGAGAGAGAGAGGGAGAACATAAAAGAGAGATCATAGCGCTGGAAAGCACGTGGGAGATGTACAGATGGATAAAGATGTACAGAGATGGGAAGGATAGACCCATACCTTAGGATCATTGTCTACACTGGGGAAGAGTTCAGCCAACTTCCGGATTTCTTCCTCTATGGTGTGCAACTCAGACAGCTGACTATCAATATCAGCCATGTAAGCTTTGAGATCTCCCTCCACCAGTCGTGGTACCGGCATTGTATCGGTATAGGTCTTGACAGGGATGAACCTCTCTCCGATGGCCCCAATACGGGCTGCCAGGTTCTCCTTGTTTGTCAGGTCTACCTCTATCTCCTCTAGTTTACACTTTAATGCATCGTATCTGGAAGGGGAGTTAGTGAGTCGTAACCATGGTGACCCATGATTTAAATTCTCTTTAAATTAGAATGAATTCTAGTGTATGGTATTCTCTTGAGAGAGATTTAACACTGATCCCACCCATTATACCTCTTTTGGACATCAGCAACGTGTGTCTCTAGGTCCCTTGCACTCTGACACACATTGTTCGGGTCATACCCAGTGACCAACTCCAAAGCACTCTCCCCATAGGTAGTGATATCATCTATATCTCCCTTGTGCTCCTCCACATCCTTCAGCTTCCCCTTCACGGCTTCCTTCCTCTCCGTGATCTGGTCGGCTGTTTCTGAGGGTTTGGTTGCCTCGGTAACCACCCACCTCTCTACATCCTCCAACCATCTGCTCATCTAACCAGGTATCTAGGACAGCACTTATATCATCAAATGTATCCAGACCTTCCTTGATCTTAGCCAACTCCTCTAACTTCTCATTCTTCTTTGCCTCCTTCTCCTTGCACTTCTCCCTCAGTTCGTTGATCCTAGCCTCCAGCTTTGCAGCATCGTCCTGGTTGCAGTCAGCGGATATCCTCTTTTGGACTTCCTCCAACTTCTCCAGCTTATCCTCCAGGGAGGTGATACGGGGCGCTAGATCCTGAGAGAGGAAGGGAGATTAGGGAGGTACCGATCTATTAAGGAATACTAGTGGTGGGACTAAGATTATGTAAGGGGATGCTCGACGGAGAATTTTGATACTTTTAATAAATTGGGTCTGAGGAATTTAAAAAACACGAACCTCTTCGTATTTCTTGTTCTCCTCTACCGTCTTCATGTCAGACATGAGAGTGGGTGTCTTCTGAGGTAGGATGGCCTTGATAGCACTCCCAATATCCAGCATATCAGCAGACAGGGCATCTAACATATCACGCTTGTCTCTCAGAGAGTCCCTCTTGTCCTCCAATCGGGCCTTAGCGTCCGCCATCTGCTCTCGGAGGTCGACAACCTGGGCATCGGATTTCTACACACTTGTTAGAGACGTGGAGATTGGAGATAGATAGGGAGAGAGAGAGAGAGGGAGAACATAAAAGAGAGATCATAGCGCTGGAAAGCACGTGGGAGATGTACAGATGGATAAAGATGGACAGAGATGGGAAGGATATACCCATACCTTAGGATCATTGTCTACAATGGGGAAGAGTTCAGCTAACTTCCGGATTTCTTCCTCTATGGTATGCAACTCAGACAACTGACTATCAATATCAGCCATGTAAGCCTTGAGATCTCCCTCAACTAGCCGTGGTACCGGCATTGTATCTGTCTAGGTCTTGACAGGGATGAACCTCTCTCCGATGGCCCCAATACGGGCTGCCAGGTTCTCCTTGTTTGTCAGGTCTACCTCTATCTCCTCTAGTTTACACTTTACTGCATCGTATCTGGGAAGGGGTGTTAGTGAGTTATGGTGGTGTTATTATGGTGATGAAATGGGTTGTTGATATTGAACTATGATTTAAATTATCTTTAAATTAGAATGAATTTTAGTGAGGGTATGAGATAGCCTTCTCTTGAGACTTGAGAGAACAGTGACTGAGTGTTCTCTGAACACTCTCCCACCCATTCTACCTCTTTTGGACATCAGCAACGTGTGCCTCTAGATCCCTTGCACTCTGACACACATTGTTCGGATCATACCCCGTAACTAACTCCAAAGCACTCTCCCCATAGGTAGTGATATCATCAATATCTCCCTTATGGTCCTCCACCTCCTTCAGCTTCCCCTTCACACCCTCCTTCCTCTCTGAGATCTGATCCGCTGTCTCGGAGGGTTTGGTTGCCTCGGTAACCACCCACCTCTCTACATCCTCCAACCAGGGCAGGGTGTCCGACTCCATGTCTTGGAGATGCGTTACAAACGGTAGGACACTATCCAGTGTGTCTCCCCTGCTCTTCAGTCGACCTAGGATGTCATCTAGTTGCTGAGTAGTGGTCTCTTTACTGCTCTCCATGTTGCCCTTGGTGGGTGCAGGGATGGAGTCCTTAACATCAACTATAATGTCGTCCAGGTCGTTCACTCTTCGCTTCAATCCTTCACATCTCTCACATAGGTTCTGGAGGAAGAGTATTGAAAGTGACTGAATTGTCAAAAGAACTCACAATAACCAGTTAAGATTAATTTATGGCTAAATTTAGCCATCAACAAGTACAAACCATGGTCTGAAGGGACTGGGCGGTAGCGGTTGCCACATTGACAGAGATGGGCTCCAGGTCGCTGATGTCTGTACTTTGCAACAAGAGGTCATCCAGAATGTCTAGACGTCCCTTCTCGTGCCTCTTCAGTGCGTCATCCACCTGACTAACCAGGTCCTTGGACTTATCCAAACTATAGGGAATGGATCAGGGGTTAAAACAACTTGGACTTATCCAAACTATAGGGAATATGGAGGGGGGGTTAGAGAACCACCATCCTGATGATGTCCTAAACTTGGTAGGGCGTGTTATATGGAAAGTTAGGGCATTAAAACTGCACATACCCAGCAGTAAAGTCCCTGAGTTTCTGTTCAGCCTCCTGAAGTCGTCTCTTGACCATGGGCGTGTCTTCAACCCCATCACACAATGTCTCCACCTCTCCCCTGATCCTATCTAACTTCTTCTCCAGACCTGCCTTTGTGTCCTCGAACTCTTCCAACAACTTCTTCTTCTCATCACCAGACAGGTTGGGGTTGGATAACTTCTTATCAAAGTCCTTCTTGACTCGTGTTAGATCTTCAATAAACCCTGCCAGGTCCTCTTCAATCTGTTGGAGTCGTCCTATCCTATCCTCTATCTGTTTCTTTCTGTCTAGAGCCCCCCTCTCCATGGCTCCAGTCTTACTGCCCGGCATGGCGGGGATGTCAAGGAGCTCCTTCTGGGCTTTAGGGGCACCCTTGACCAGCTGGAGGTCGCACACATTGTCACACTGCTTTGCTAGTCCAGCTGAGATGGGAGTGAGGGAGGGGTGAGTGGCTTACATTCCCCTAATTACACTCACAACACACACTACACACACGCATCTAGACACACACAAACACGTGACAGCTACAAACATATACCTAGCTCGGGTTTAACTGCGTCCAGGGTGTCCAATAGTTGGTTAACCTCTCTCAGCTGGTTGTTAAGGGCAGGAATGTTGGTTGCTAGGGGGTTCATCTCAGCCATCTGTTCAGCCGCTCTCTCAACTTGGCCATCAAGTTGAGTAGCAGCCCTCCTTATATCGTCTACACCCTTGTGAACGTCCTATAGGAAGAGAGGGTTTAGATCAGTATAGGATGAACTCCTTGTACTGAATTCTATCTAGCCGGTAGAGAATGACTGACAAATCAAACTAACACGTGATATTACAACAGATGGTACGTACCCCTATCATGGTGTGATTTCTATCCACTGCCTCCCTAACTTTATTGTATCTGTCCTGCAGTTTAGCCAGCCTATCCTTCATTCTATCAGCATCATCCACACTCAGACCCTGGAGGGCCTTCTCCTTGGTGGTACTCAGTACAGGCTCATACCCGTGTACATCCCTCCTCAACTCAGTCCATCTGGAGAAGTGGTCCTGGAGGGGCTCCCTATTGATATCCAGCTTATCCCAGTGAGCCACCTGACCCTCCTTCTCCTCCAACCATCTGTTGATGTCATCCAGTGACTTCTCAATGGTCTGGCTCCTCTTCAGAGCTGCCTCCAGATCAGATAACCGTGTCGTGATACACAGATCCATCCTCTTCCACCCCTCGTTAATCTTCTCTAGTTTCACTTTGAGGGGCGGTGTGGAGCCTGCTTTACCCTTGTATATCAGGGACCGGGCCAGCTCGTTAGCGGTGTTAATGTGTGCCTCACACCCATCAACTATAGCCCTGAGAGACCGGGCCTGGTCCAACTGCTCCTGGATTACAACAGGATCAGATGCAATGGGAGGGGCCGCTGCCAGCTCCTTCTCTTTATCTCCCTGCCATCTGAGGATCTTCTCCAATGCACTGTCCAACTTCTTCAGCTTGCCATAGGTTCTGTCCAGACGCTTCTCCTGGGATCCACACTTGGTGCAGAATTTCTGAAGGAGGACACGTGTTGCTTTAGACGAGATAGATCATAGAAGAGATATTAGGGGGTTTTATAATTGGATCACCGCAATAACAAAATCACGTGATAAAACAATTTTCACAAGGGATAAAAGAACTGTTTCATATACCTTCCAATCAGCCTTGAAGGAGGTGACTTTGTCTCCCAGGTCGGCGGGTACAACATATAACTGGTCGGTATCAGCTAGTGCTAACAACTGCTCACTCTCTCTCATCATCTCCTCTATTAGCTCTTCCTTGCTCTCCAGCTCTGTAGTTATCACCTGTAGAATGGGAGAGGAGTTAGAGGGAGAGGGAGAGGGGAGGGGATGTCTTACTAGTCTAAATAGACTGATAGTGGAATATCAAAAACACGCAAACGACACAAAAATATTACTGGTTCGGACTATTTACCTTGCAGTTTTTGAGTTGTTTCTGAACATCAACCAGGTCAGTAGCCACGGGATCAAGCATCTCCAGACGCTTCCTAGAGTTCTTTAGGTATTGTTGGAGACAGTTGTACCAGTACACAACCTTCTCTACTCTCTCCATGGTCTCTTGTAGCTCCTTACTGGCCGCTTTAGCCTGCAGAGGGAGTATAGTGAGGAAGGGAGGGACAAACAAACGGAGGCACAAACCACCCGCTCTGAAAATACCCAGTCACGGGAGTTGTTTCAAGATCCAATCAAGAGCCCTGTGTATACTGTATAGTTGTAAACCCTGTAAACCCCAAAACATGTGGTCCAATATAACATTCAAAAGGTATATTTGCAATAGCAACCTTTTTCCCTCTGCTCGTGGAGGGACGAGGTGATTCTGATCTGTTAACCTGAACATTGTTTGGCGGTACTTCAAGTTTTCTCTTGTTGCTACTACTACTCGTTGATGAAGACGATTTGGATGTACTGTCTCGCATGTTATGTGATCTCGCAATATACGACGGAGGGGGGCCGCCTAACCGTCCGTCTCTCCACTTGCCATATCCCTAGTTTATCTGTCACGTGTGTTCTTGCTACAGCATGATGATGTGTTTTATGAAGAGCTTATCAGCATGCAACAACGTTTCAAATGGAATACAATTAGCAATCTATGAAATATCATCTCAGCATGATGAGTACAAAAGTAGCAGCATCAGAATAGAAGCTAACTAAAGAGCTCTCATCTTCCTTTATCCCTCTCTCTCTATCTCTCCATCTCTTTTTCTGTTGTGCAATTTCCTCCTTGCAGCAGCAGCACACACCCCTCTAACACCCAAACACAATGTACTATCCCACCCAGGCGTGCAGATCGGGATCAATTGTACTACACACGGAACCATTGTGCAGATGATGTGTACAAATATCTCAAATTGATGAAACAAAAGAAATGGTTGCATAGCTGGTGTGCTTTTCACCGTATCATGGACAATACACACCGGACCACATATGGTGCACTCTCTCTCCATCACTCTATCTCCGATTCTATCACTCTCCTCTCACAACCAGTATAGAGAGACACAACGAGAAGTGTAGCAGACACAATCTCTCTCTCTCTCTCTCTCTCTCTCTCTCTCTCTCTCTCTCTCTCTCTCTCTCTCTCTCTCTCGCTCTCTTTCTTCCTCCTATCTCTCTTCCTTGATAAGCTTTCACTGTCTGTATAGTAGGAAATGTTCCATCCTAGATAGAACTCAAAGCATTACCCCACAACAAGACCCAATCTAGATGATAAGCCCCGCCTATATATCACACAAAACACAACAATATGTGAGAGAGGGTGATGATTGATTGAAAAAAACACAAGCCAACCAAGTTGTTCAGGGCCTGTTTGTATTAATAAATGTCATGTGATATGACCGGTACTAAAACACACAAACAAAGACAACTAAACCATCAGCAGATTAATATTATTAAAGGTCCGTGGCTTCCCAAAACAACACCCCGCCACCCAACTGAACCGAGGTACTGTACCTCAAAACGTGGCCCAACCACTGTACCTCTTCTAGTATGATGGTATACTATGTGCAGGTACTGTACCTCTTTTAGAATGATGGTATACTATGTGCAGGTACTGTACCTCTTCTAGAATGATGGTATACTCCTCCTGTACAACACCCCTACTGTACCCCTACTGTACCTCTTCTAGTATGATGGTATACTCCTCCTGGACTAGTTTAAGCTTCTCCTGTACCACCTCAGCCTCTTCAACCATGGCCTCTGCATCGGCAGTAGTAACCCCGGAGGGAGGTCGGAGATGGGTGATGAACTCCGTCACCTGGGTATGAGAAAAAAGAGGGTTAGGGGGTTCTGTTCTTCAATGTGGATGACAACCGAGGTTCTGTAAAAGGTTGAAATCGATCTGGATAGGGTGGAAAGGCTTAATTTGAGACGGTTTTGGTTGATGAATTCTAATAGATTCTTGGCAAGGAACACGATTCTAAGTCATTATTCTTATTCTTAAAACTGATATGATGGAATGCGTGTTAGTAAAGCTTTCCTGACGATCCTAGATTACTTTTAAAGCATCTCTTTTTAAAAGTGGAATCTCTCCAGTGGAGCGCGACAAATATAAAGATTATTAACCTGATTTTCTAAGTCTTCCAGCTCCTCTCCTCGTCGACTCACTGTATCCACCATTTCCTGAGGCACAAGTTTAAAATAAAATCCTTTGTCTGAAATCTCTGTCTCATAAATCTTTCACAATTTTTCTCAAGCTTCCTTCTCTTGATCGATTGGGGCTCAATAGACATGCACAGTATAATGTATGAGACCTAGCTCTTGATATGCATGTGACACACAGGGAGAAAGAGATGAGACTAACCTGTTTCTGACTCTTGATCCTGGAGACCTCCTTAACCTGGATAAGGACCTTGAGGGGGTTATCGAGGGATGTTTTAGTTTCCCGACACCACTCTAGGAACAGATGCTTCCCCAATCCGCTCAAACGATTTGTATTTCTCCTCGTTCCTGAAAGTGATTGGGATTGTTAGGAAATATAAGACTAAATACGATACAGTGTTATTATACTCAGATGGTTGGAGCGCGATCAAGTCATCAAGCATGTAGATTTAACCCAAGTCCCAGATATTTATTTCCAAATTTGTAACGCGGGGGCAGCCTGTAACCTTTGATGATCGGTTGGATTGAGGTTGAGGGAGACCTCATAAATGATACGGATTAATGAGAAAACAGCGATCACCGAGGCGGAAGGCTCTAGGAGCATATTAAAAACATGTCAAGGAGAGAGAGAACAGAGAACACTAGGCACCTACACCAGCTTGACGAGAGAGGAAGATAGAGATAAATTAGTGAGTTGGAGGGCTCACTGTGTGCACGTCAATACTTTTCAGTCACTCACAGCCACATCAAATGTACTCTTGACCGGGAGATCAGGGGAGAAACAACTCAATATATCAGGGAACTATACACAATATCACGATCGCCTTGAGCATTAAATGTTCATGCTTTGTCTTTCATATTGAGTATAATTGATTCGCCCTCACCCCGATCGAGATCAAGAAGAGGCGACAAGAATATGAGAGATGTGTTAAATACAACCCACCCTTGATGTTTTTGGTAGGGAGAACAAGAGCTAAAGTGTTGGGTCACCGGAACTCTGAGATATGAAATGTACACAACTCGACGGGCCGGAAAATAGAAGATTGACAACGGTAATTTTTCATTGCCTCGATTAGGCATTTTTCAATCTGTACACTCTCTTGGAGAAAGTGTACAGAGTGCACAATGGAAACGGTGAAATTCGATAGTTGCACCTGTCTATAGCTGGTGATGGATACACCGCCCCGAGGGACGTGGATTGAATGAGGGAGAGAAGTGAAGAGAGAGAGAGAGAAAAATAGAGTGAGAAATAATAGAGAATAGAAACAGATTTCTGAACAATACGAATGATCAATATCTCATGCGGGGGGACATGCACACAGATCTATCTACCTCTCCGTTTCAGGTAGTTGATGTTCCAGGGTCGGCATGGTTTCTATCTCATCTGCCCCCTCCAACCCTCCCATATCTAGTGGTTCCTCATCCACCAGATCTTTGAAGATATCAGATGCGACGCTAATCAGCCGCTCAACAGGCTGCACCTCATCCATGTCAAAATCTTCGAACTCTAGGACGGGGGAAGATGATACCATCTCACAGCTCTCATCATCACTAGACACCAGCTCAAACTGGTAGAGGAAGTCATCCCACATCAGCTGGTCCTCCACCTCACTCTCTTCAGCAGAGGCATCAGACAGGGTCACTTCCTCCAGGATCACAGGTAACCTGTCAGCCAGGACGACCCCATTACCGTCCCTACCCTCGACCAACTCTCCATCACTGTCCAGGATGCAGCTATTCTCGTCCACGGCAGGTAGTCCCTCCTCCTCCCCTGGGACCACGACAATGGAGTTAGTTGAGAGGAGGGGTCGACCCACTGGTAGCATTACCATCCCTCTAAACACTATGGGACCAGGTCCTAGCACCAGGACCACACCGTACTCGTCCCTCAGAGGAGAGTCCCTGTTGTCAAGGATACGACCTTTAGTGTCCACCTTGGGCCGTCCTGTCACCTTGTCAACCTTGGCCGTGCAGTTCTTGATAGGGGTCCCATCAGGTCGGTATACTAGTCCCTTTATCCCCACATAGGGCAGGTCACACACGTATAGGATGGTGCCTGTGGACCGGCGGAGTCGGGAATTGTTGGGGCATCTCAGGTCACCATACCTCCCCACCCTAACTCGCCCATCGGGAAGGAAGCCCACCTTCAGGGGTCTCTTGTTAGAACCCACGATAACACTTCCATCCCAACTGTACACACAGCCGGATATGGAAATCCTGGGCCCGTAGAGACCTCGACCAGGTACAATCGGTGCACCATCAGGTCCCCTCAGTACCCTGCCATCTCTGTCCAGGAGCTCTTTGTTTGGACTCAGCCTCGGTTCTCCATTTCCTTGAATCGAAGCAAAGATCGGCCGACCATTCATGTCCCGTACAGGCTGGTTATCTCTACCAAATAGACAACCTTCGTTGTCAAGACGTGACACACCAGGTCTGATAAACCTCCGAGGTGTCCCTCGGAGTTTCGCCAGGCGTCCCTTGTACCACCTAGGTTCACGGGGTACAGACGGCTTGTATGCCCGGTACAGAGGGCTCCAGAACCGAGGTCTATAACCACCCCTCCGTTTTGGACCTACTGGTACGGTGGTACGATGGCTAGGTGCTATCTTTGAAGGACCTCTACTCTTCCCGGTGAACTTTGGCCTTGAACCATTGGTACTCTTAGGCTTAGTTGAAATTCCCTTTGATTGAGGTGGTTTCCCTTTTTGAACCCCAAGCTTTGGATGAATCTGTCTCCCGGGAATAGGCTCGGTCATATCATATGGCTTACTAAAATCACGATCTCCCGAATCAGGAACTTTTTGTGAGGGCTTTCCGGGAGCTTTCAGACCAGCCATTTTAGGAGCACTATCCTTTGGCTTTGGATGAATCTGTCTCCCGGGAATTGGTTCGGGAGTTCCATTCTTCCTCTTTGCTCCCTTCACTTGAGGTGTGTCAACTGTTTCCTGATCATCACTCGAAATATCAGAGTCAGAAAAATGAGGTTTACTTTTAGTGTGTTTCACGATATCAGGGATGTCAAAGTCGCTGTCAGAAGAATCACCATCACCATCCCTAGGTAGGGGTTTCACAGGTTCGGGTGATCCAATGGTGGTAGATAGCATTCCAGCTGGAGAAGCTAATTGAACATTCCCTCCTGGCATTACTCTCTTGTCCCGAGGGATAAATCCAGCATCTACTTGAACGAAATTATCCTCTTCAGGGAGATCTTCTTCCTCCCGTACAAGGTCTTCTGCTGTGTGATACTCAGGAACCTGGTCTTTACTGGATGCATCTGTCTTTTTGACATCGATTTCTCCACTCTTTTCAGGAGAACTTTTAACTGTTTCCTTGACAACAGCTGATATGTCTTCTTCAGTGACCGTACGTTTCAGTCCACTGGATTGAGGCTTTCTCTTTGTATCACTGGGCGAACTTCTGACGACATCAACAGTCTCCATTTCAACCTCAAAGCCTTCGCTTTCAAAGTCTTCTCCTTCGAAATCTTCAGGAACCAATGGTCTTTCCTGGAACTCTTCAGCAGAGTGTCTTGGGACAATTTTCCTGGTGATCTCGCTATCTTTGACGGTCTTTTCAGGTCTGTTTCGACTTTCTTTCTTGGCCGGTCTTTTTCCAGTAGCGACTTCTCCTTTGAAAGTTTCCTCGACCGGCTCCTTTGTCTTGACAAGGTCTGCTGGTTTTCGGAATTCAGCCGTGTTTTTGTCGGAAGGAGCACTTTTCACAACACTGACATTCTCCATTTCAACTTCGAAGTCTTCTTCTTCTAATGTTTTAGAAACTACTTTTCTTGGGATATTATCATATGGTTTTCTAACTTCATGATCTTCGAAATCAGGAACTATTTGAGAGGGCGCTCCGGGAGCTTTCAAACCAGCCATTTTAGGAGCGCTATCCTTACGATGTTTTGGTAAAAGAGCACTTTTTACAACATCGACTGTCTCCATTTCAACCTCAATATCAAAATCTTCTTCCGAGAACTCGACCTCTTCTAACTGTCGGTCTTCGAAATCAGGAACATCTTTTGAGGGCTTTCCGGGAGCTTTTAGGCCTGCCATTTTTGGAGCAATGTCCATTGGCTGTTTTGATAAAGGAGCACTTTTGACAACGTTTCCTTTCTCCATGACAACATCTGTCACGTCTTCTTCAACTTCTTCAGTCAATAAACCAGTCTCTATTTCCACTTCTTCAACTTCAATACCCTTGAGCTGACGAGCATTTTTGATTGCCTTTGCCCAGTGGGACACAACATCAGACCTAAAGGGAACCTTCTGTTTATTTGGTTTTTCAACGGCTCTAGTTGGCATAATAGGCACAGGTTTCCCATCTTTTCCAGGCACGTTCTTTTTGTCAGGCGCCAGTACACAACACTGCTTGTCCATCAGAGGTCTCCCGTCAGGAGCACGACCTGCTTTCTTAGATCTTCCCTTCTTGTCTTTCAGTCGACTGCCATTAGGTAAAGTTACCCGGCCTCCCTTGCTGACATATGGCAA
>AVPN01001320.1:4679-16153 GCA_000695325.1 Pleurobrachia bachei | reverse complement strand
GGGGGGGGGTGTTAACACAAATATAGTATGTGTGGGTTAAAACTACGGATGAAATAGACTCGATTCAGTAGAAATATTACATCTATTGGTTTTGGTTATTTACCGAAGACGTTTGTTCCAGAAAAAGAAGAATTTAACGAACAGTGTTCCAACCTCCTCCCTATTCTTAACTTCATATTGTATATACTCTGCAGGGGTATAGTTCTGCAGTTGAGTGTTCACATTCACACGTAACAACTTGTCCACCGGTATCTTGAGAGGCGGGATGAGGGGAGGGGAGGCCCCCACTTGCAGGAAATATATCATCATGTTAACCAGCCCATAGGATGATAGTGTCCCCATGTAGGCTGAATTGATGTTCCACGATTTAGCCCAGGTTTTCAGTGCTATCACAAGGATTGGGATCCGCTCGTCGACTAGAAATAACGGGTTTTAGTTGAGGGTAAACTGAACAAATAATACAATAATTAGGGACCTGTGTTATACAGGGTTGTCGGACTCACGCAGGGAGATGGATCGAAGGAGGAAGGAGTTTTTGATGCCAACCAGATTGTTAATATTAATATCAACATCGCAACCACTAACATTGTCCAGCATTTTAATAATAGGCACTTTTGCAAAGATCGTCTCCACGTTGGAACAAAATGCTGTAAAGATGATAATATTTGTTTCCTCTCCCAGTTTAGTTAGATAGTTAGTAGCAAAGAGAATATTATCTCCTGATTACCCACGTACATTCTCTGCGTAGTTCCCCTGCTAGTCTCATGATCACTTTGCGGGCCTTGCTTTTGGGGATGACCGCTGTGTAGGGATCGAATACAAGGGCCATATCTGCATCCGACTTGTTTGTTCCAAATCCACTCATTGAACTGCCCGTGAGATGTAACACTCCCTCTAATAAAACAGGGGGTCAATATTTGGAATCAGTGTTTATGGGGTGTAATTTTCCGGAGTGTCTAGTAAATTATTAGGGTGTGTAACAAGATATAATGTACTAAAAATGCAACACGCATATATTTTGGCACAGTGCAAACTGGGTTGGTTATTAGGGTGCTATTCTACCTCCAAACATGCCGCTAATTATTCTTTGTATTGCTTCCCTCAAAGCTGTCTTCTTCTCAAAGGATCGGGTGTCTTGGACGTTAGCATTGTAGTAGGTCGTCAGCTCTTGGGATAACTGAAATACAAAAACTTTACTGAGTAACAGATCAAATATAGCGAATTAGAAATCACATAAAAGAGAAATAAAATAAAATGAGATCTCTATAATATTTACATGTTCTGAGTATCCGGGGGGTGGTAGCCACTGTTTCCATGCTGTAGCAACAACTGGCTGTATCTCCCCTTCATCACTAGATAGGTCCATATCTACCACCTCATCTTGTACCTCATCTACCACCACATACTCAGGTGCTTATCTGCAGGCTTATCTTTACTTGATGTATCTTTAGTTTCTGTTTGTTTGGATTTATTTTCTTCCTTCACTCGCTCTCCTAACGTTTTAGATGATGTCCCAGGTTCCTCCTCATCTGTTTTCCTTCTCTTGGGAGCCGGTATTTCCTCAACATCATCCTCAACTACTATGTAATCCTCCTCTCCCTTTCTATCAATAGCAAACATAACTTGAACATCGTCACTATTTGATGAAGGAGCAGTGGTACTTGATGAAGGAGTAGTAGAGGGTATGTTTTGTGACTTCTTTCCTTTGGTGGAGCTGTTCGGAGTTTCAGTTTTCTTTCCTTGTGGTTTGAGGTGTGGAAAAGAGGGAGTGCTCGGGTGAGGTTTCTTTCCCGTATTTTGAGGTGTTTTTGATGGTTCGTCTCTTGCTGGTGAGTTACCCCGAGATCTTTTCCCCTTCTTTCCCCCTCCCCCAGTATTATTGTTATTAGGTATAGTAGGCCTGGAGTTCTTCCCCTTCCCACTACCAGGCTGAGGTGTGTTAGGTCGCGAGTTCTTCTTTCCTTGATTTGGTGTTTTGGGTTGCTCTGCCGGAATATGGGGACCTTTATTCTTACCCCCTGTACTCTGTTGTGAGCCATGTTTGACACGAGTCTGATTGTGCTGGGGTTGGCTTTGTTGTTGAGAGTTCCTGTTGTTCTGCTGGTGACCACCCCTCAATGACAGAAAGTTCTTGTTAAACATGGCAGGTGTCTCAACTGGAGGGAAACTCTGGTTATTTCTCCACCCAGGACGACCCCTTCCCCCTCCTCCTCTTGGGGTGGCCCCGTTATATGGTGGTTGGTTTGGTCTGCCCCCGTTATGGGGCCTTGGGATAACTCCAGGGGTCATGTTAATAGCTTGAACAATTTGAGAGATCCCGTTCAGCATCAGCATATTAGCTGCCATCGGATTTGGCCTGATGAGAGGAAATGTGGGTTAACACAAACCGGGATAACACCTTGGTTGCTATGGTAACCTACCCGCCATCATTTCTGTTGAACCCAGGGCTAATATTGTTACCATGGTAACCACCCCCACGCTGAGGAGTCCCACCTCTACCACCGCGATTGTGGTTGGTAGTTCCGCCTCTACCTCCTTGGTGGAAGTTTTGCTGCTGATTACCACCACTGAAAGAGGGCATTTATTAGTGGTATGTAAGTGTGGGGGAGGCATATATCAATATCGTAGTTAGAATTCAGTGTGTACCTGGATTGAGGTCTCTTCCGTTTCCCACCCTGGTATCCACCACCCTGAGGCATTGAGGAGCTTCTCTTGAACTATAATATAACAGAAGTGATGGGGATTAGTTGTATGTACCTACTTTATATTAGCAAAATAGTTCCAATAAACAACAAAATGCGGGATAAAAATCAAATAAAAATAACCCTCCCCCAGTATTATTGTTATTAGGTATAGTAGGCCTGGAGTTCTTCCCCTTCCCACTACCAGGCTGAGGTGTGTTAGGTCGCGAGTTCTTCTTTCCTTGATTTGGTGTTTTGGGTTGCTCTGCCGGAATATGGGGACCTTTATTCTTACCCCCTGTACTCTGTTGTGAGCCCTGTTTGCCATGATTCTGATTGTTTTGAGGCTGCCTTTGTTGTTGAGAATTCCTGTTGTTCTGCTGGTGACCACCCCTTAACGACAGAAAGTTCTTGTTAAACATGGCAGGTGTCTCAACTGGAGGGAAACTCTGGTTATTTCTCCACCCAGGACGACCCCTTCCCCCTCCTCCTCTTGGGGTGGCCCCGTTATATGGTGGTTGGTTTGGTCTGCCCCCGTTATGGGGCCTTGGGATAACTCCAGGGGTCATGTTAATAGCTTGAACAATTTGAGAGATCCCGTTCAGCATCAGCATATTAGCTGCCATCGGATTTGGCCTGATGAGAGGAAATGTGGGTTAACACAAACCGGGATAACACCTTGGTTGCTATGGTAACCTACCCGCCATCATTTCTGTTGAACCCAGGGCTGATGTTGTTACCATGGTAACCACCCCCACGCTGAGGAGTCCCACCTCTACCACCGCGATTGTGGTTGGTAGTTCCGCCTCTACCTCCTTGGTGGAAGTTTTGCTGCTGATTACCACCACTGAAAGAGGGCATTCATTAGTGGTATGTAAGTGTGGTATATATCTATATCGGTGTCTAGAATTCAGTGAGTACCTGGATTGAGGTCTCTTCCGTTTCCCTCCCTGGTATCCACCACCCTGAGGCATCGAGGAGCTTCTCTTGAACTATAATATAACAGAAGTGATGGGGATTAGTTGTATGTACCTACTTTATATTAGCAAAATAGTTCCAATAAACAACAAAATGCGGGATAAAAATCAAATAAAAATAAACTAAAAAGTGTAAATAAGTTAAAAGTGTTCAGCGGTCCATCAGGTTGTTTCGTCACCAAAACCGCTCTCTGTATCTCCATTATCTTGCAGATCTGCAGGACCCCTGGGTTCCGCATCCTCATTTATTTGCAGCATCAAGTCGATCTGAAAAGAAGGTGTCAGCCGTCAGGGTGTTGGGTAACAAGGTTGTAATTATTATATTTTGTTTTGACTAACGCACTGTAATACTTCACAACCAGCCAGCCACTAGACAGAATAGCTCTTATTGTATGTTTCGCTCAGCTTGTTCCTACTTGTGTTGTATTTCTAGCGAGGAGCGCTAACCCCATGTCTACATGGTGACGAAAAGGGGTATATACCTGTAAACAGAGGTCTCCGATTGAGTCCTCGTCCTCTATATTGAGAGGTACAAAGTGTACCAGACTGTAGTCATCCAGCAGCTTACACAGAGCATTGGACAGGTTAGCGTGCCTGTGAGACAGGGGGGTTTAGTTAGATAGGTTAGCGTGCCTGTGATACAGGGGGGTTTAGTTAGATAGGTTAGCGTGCCTGTGAGACAGAGGGGTTTAGTTAGACAGGTTAGCGTGCCTGTGAGACAGGGGTTTAGTTAGAAATGCGATGACAGTCATGCGTGTATTCGTAGTTTGTCACAATGCTACCCCTTTTTGCCTGTTCTGTTTACCGTTTATTAGAAGTTTTGGTTAGAATTCCCTCCAGAGTTAGCTGTGAAGGATCCAGCCATCTATCTAGATTATCTTTATCCTTTGCCGATAGGAGGTCTATCTTCGTGAGGACGTTAACGTGTGGTAACTGTAGTTGAACCATTGCACTCAGGGCACTGCACATGCCCGCTATGAACTTGCTGGGTTCCACAAGGAACTGGGAGTCCAGGAGGTATACTGCACACACCCTGTGAGAGGGAGGGAGTTATTATGGGGAAGGGGGTTTTATAAAATCGGAAATATCTGCTCCCAAACAAAAAACTGTACCCCAGGCCCCAAAGTGTAGCCCCCAAAGTGCACCCTCAGGTCCTTTATTTACCTAATTCCCCAACTTTCCAGAGTCTTAATAAACCGACTCATCGTATCCATGTGGGTATACAGCTCTATCTGTCCCGGGCAATCAATAATAAAATAATCATCCTCTACCGCTCCCAAACACTCATCCAGCCACTCCGTATTATTTATCAGATACTCCATACAAAAGACCAGACCTCCATTAGGTCCAAACTTTAACTCACTATCCTCCATAACATCGTCCACAGATATGAGCTCCCTGATATCGCACTGTACTTCGTATCTGAAGAATTCAGCAGCCGGGTCCAGGTTGATGCAGTGAACCTTCCTGTGCAACACGTTGTAGTGCTGTTCAACTGTGTGTACGTAGGTAGATTTACCGGCCCCCGCCGGCCCCATCACCAGTTGTGCGTAGCGTGGCATGTTAGTACTTTACATGACCTGTGTTAGATGTTAGAGATTGTGTTAGATATTGTGAGAGGACATTATAATTGTAAAGTGGTTAGATGAACGAAGAAATACAGGAAGTTCTACAAAAGTTATACAAATTACCGAAATAAATACTGTACAGAATCAAAGCACTTTAGAAATCAGAAGTCATAAGTTGACTTAGGTGTCAAGTGTTTGTTACTAAAAACCCTCTTTCAGTCAAAATGATAAACACTAAGAGATCAAATCTAAAACGTTCTTCTACAATAAAATACCCGTCTATCACTTGTCCAGCCGGAAGGACAAATCAAATCTAAACCAGCTCTGTTTCACAGCCGTGCTACTTCAAGAAAGTCCCACGATTTACCGGACTTCCAAAACACATTAGCCCGATCATCAAGAGAGAAGACTAACTGAGAATCCTTACTCTTCACCTCGATATTATCTATCACCAGGAAGTACCAAGTGTCATGTGGAGCTCTCTCTATCCTCAGATTTGTGAGATCATTATACCCGTTGTACTCCAAAGAAGGCTCCTTACCCCCCGCCAGATCAGACCACACTCGGGGGTGGATAAAGTTATGTCTCACCACCTCATTGCAACTCTTATTCAATACCCTTATTACCATGGGGCTATCTCCCTTCCAATGCACATCAGGTCTAACCTGGAGGTGCAGCCTGACCCTGTACTTGGCCGGGTAGCTCTCAGCATCCCCCTTTAGGAGAGGGAGATCAGTCCCAAAAATGAGCCAATTCAATCCTTTCAGATAGACAACATCCCTGGCTAGCGGCTCACTATATTCAGCATACGCATACAGTGGGTCCCCCAAATAACTGAACATGTGAGAGGACGCCACTGAAACACGTGTAATGTCAAGTGAGGTAGGAACAATGTCATGAAGTACCCTGTACACCGTTAACCTTCTCCATTGAGCCTTAGGGAACTGGGTAATATGGGTGAAGAGGTGCCGTTCAAGGGGCAGTAAAAAGTGTTGGTTGATCTCAAGGAATTCAGATATTTGTTGAGAGCGATCTGGCTGAAACAGGAGAGTAAGATAATCAGTGGTCCGGGAGAATAGGTCTCGTGAGGTGAGGCATAGTTGGGAAAGATCCGAGGGAGAACACAGGGAGAGGACATATTCGAATAGGTAACAGTCTAGATCATCTAGCAACATTCTATAAAAATATGTGACTTGAAACAAGACTGTTAGGAAAACAAAGAATCAATTACAAACAAATCTAGAAACAATAAGTTAGCAAAATTACCACAACTTTATACATAAAAACTCATCACTTCTGTTTCTGTTTCCCACTTCCTGTGGCTATATCTTCAGCCATAGCAGCTAGTTTCTCAAGTTGCCATTTCGATCCCACTCTCTCTCTAAACTTGGTAAACTCTTCAGGGCTTCTCAGATACTCAACTACCCCCGTCACTCCCTCCCCGTATCGGTGATCAACAACTCGGTTTGATTTGTAATTATACGTCCTAATTTTATCAGCCCTATCACCCTGAAGTGACTGTGATTTTCTTGAATCTCTCATCCTCCCTTCCTTATCACTAATCATCTTCCTCAGCAGCATATCCGATAAGATCTCCATAGCTCGTGTTTTATTCGCTGCGGCATCCCTCTCCTCCTCGCAGCTAATCCTAATACCACTGGGTATGTGGTGAAGTTGACACCTGGATCGTCTCCTGTTCACAAACTGACCCCCAGGACCCGTGCCCGTCGTGAAACTGATTTCAACATCTTCCGGGTTGATTTTCAGGGCCATATCAGGGGGCTTCTCTATCACAGTGACTACAATTGTGGAGGTGTGGATTCTGGTATCGTTGAAGGGTACTCTCTGGACTCGATGTACACCTCCTTCAAAATGGAAAGTTCCCATGGCATTTTCACCTGTTATTTGGACAACAGCCTTGGCAAGTCCCACGTCTCCCCGGGTATCATTTTCTAAGAGTTTCCATTGGTAACCATGGTAACCCGCAACTGATTGGTAAAGTTGTAACATCTCTTGAGCGAACACAGCCGATTCTGTCCCTCCAACAGCCATGGTGATCTCTAGAAATATTGAGTCTCCAGGTGGTGCTAGAGCCAGTCCGATTTGCCCCTCAATAGCTGCCTTGCTAGCTTGAACCAGCTCCACTAGCTCTCCCACCTCCTCCTGCACAACATCTCTCATCCCCTCCTCATTTACCAAGGTGAGACACTCCTCAATACTGTCCAGCGCTGTTTGGTACTCTTTAAATGCTTCATATAGAGGCCCAAAACGAGACAGATACTTCTCTGAGACTGCACTTTGTTTCAATTCTGTCACCTTTTTAGCAGCTTCATAGTCAGTTTTAATGCGGGTTAGATAGGCGTGCTGGTGAGAAGATAGGGTGTCGTAGGTAGAGTGATATCTGGCAGATAGGGAGTAGCGGAGTGGTGGGGTGTGGAGAATGGAGTTGCGGTGTTGAGGGGTGTGGAGTAAAGGAGTTATACGGGAACTGATACGGCGACATATCATACTTGAGAGAGTGTTGTTTAACAATATTCCAATAGGTTCATATCTTTCAGTCACCTGGTGAAAAAGAGGGGGGTTTAGACTATGGGACTTGGGGATTGGGACAAGGGGAACTATCTACAGATGTAGATCTGTAGATTGAGGTGAGAGGGGGAGAGGGAAATAAAACAGCTTTTTGATATAAACAGTTAAAGAACGCTGAAATTAACAATAATTTGAACATGTTTTGTGGGTAATTGGGGATTTAATATGAATGAATCTGACCCTCTAATTTCTAAATTGTGCACGTAATTGTGGGGTTTAAGATTATATGTATTTATTATGTACACGCTAGAAAAGAAAAAGTGTCCTCAAAAGTTAAGTGTGGTAAAAAGCTGATTAATAATGACACGCACACACATAATAAATGACACAAAATCACACATTCATTAAGGCCAGAGGGGGGGGTCCGGGGTCTTTAAAAAAACTTTTGATATTTGGTCCGGCTCGAAGAGCCGGACCAAATGACATACTGAAAACCGATTTTGCATGCACCGTCTAGGAGAAAAATGAGGTTAACTTTTGTCCAGATTTTAGTGTTAACCTCAATTAATCATGAACCGCAATACGTGAGGGCTCAAATTTGATACAAAATGATAGGTATCATCATGAAGTTTACTTGTAAGAAATTTCAGACCTCAACACCATGGAGTTTGACAGATATTTGAGGTTAACTTATTCATGAAAAAACCACGTTTTCTTAAATATTTTGGCCCCTGTTACGGCCGAAAAGGTACATTATCTCAAGAACCACTCATTCGTTGACCTCGCCGTTTGGCAGGGATGTTCCTTGGATCAGTCCGCACAAAAGTGATGTAGCGATTTTCGATATCTGGCCTGGTTCAAAAATTATGAGGTTAACAATAGAGCCAGGTCGGTTTTTTTATCATTCTTAGCCTCATAATTTTTGAACCAGGACAGATATCAAAAATCGCTACATCACTTTTCTAGATAATTATGTCAGGAACTGAATTATAGAGGTTAACAGTCAAATATGAGTAAACGTTAACCTCAAAAAACAGGGGGTTCTGATACACTTGGCGCACAGTTACCCCACCCAAAATTTTCCTTCCTCCGAGTTGCATCACATATGTAAACCTCAGAAAAGTATACTTTTTTACCCTCGGACCCCCCCCTCTGGCCTTAATGAAATATAATAATGTGTTACTAATGGGCAGGGGTGCCAAGAGGGTTAGATCATGTAAGTACGACAACAAGGACACATGACAAAAAAGGAGGGAGAGAGAGGGGGAAGAGTTTCCTGGCAGGAAATTTGTCAAACTGAAGAGAGATAGAAAGAAACTGAGAAAGAGAGATAGTGAGCTAGAGGGCTAGAGAGGAGGGTAATAACTATATAATTTATGCTAGCTGTCGTAGGAATCGCGGTTAAGGAAATTGGGGCCCTCTCTGGATACACCCTACTTCTCCTCTTCAAAACAGCCCAGTGGACTAAACAGACAAGTTACCAGGAGGTCGTGTCATGTACCTTTGGCCAGCCTGGGACTTGGGGATTGGGACAAGGGGCACTATCTACAGATGTAGATCTGTAGATTGAGGGGAGAGGGGGAGAGGGAAATAAAACAGCTTTTTGTTATAAACAGTTAAAGAACGCTGAAATTAACAATAATTTGAACATGTTTTGTGGGTAATTGGGGATTTAATATGAATGAATCTGACCCTCTAATTTCTAAATTGTGCACGTAATTGTGGGGTTTAAGATTATATGTATTTATTATGTACACGCTAGAAAAGAAAAAATGTCCTCAAAAGTTAAGTGTGGTAAAAAGCTGATTAATAATGACACGCACACACGTAATAAATGACACAAAATCACACATTCATTAAACGAGTAAAAAAGAGTTCATCTCAAGCACATACATCTCAAAAAACTAAACTTTTCAATTGTTTGATAAACACGTTAACCCAAATCTATCTCAGGTTACCCCAAGACTACCTCTAAAACATAACTCGTATTGTGTGCTACTAGTCCTTTCTTTCTGGTCCTCAAAAGTTCCTGATTCCTAACTGCATTAGTCCCCTAAAAGTTCACGCCCATGGCAGTTCGTTACCATATATCAACTTTACAAGTCATCATCAGTGATGCCCTCCATAAACAACTCATTATCAGTATTCTGTAACACACTAAATGCTGGTGCTTTCGGTTTCGCATCCTCCATCTTCTTCCTATCCTTGTTTGAAATGGGCAGATACCCACTATTGCTCCTCACCTTTGTTAACTCGGGCTCCTGGCCACTCCGTAACATCACCATTTCATCCAGGATCGCCTGGAGTGTCATTGAAACCAAGATGACAGTCTGGGATGTCGTGCTGATGTTCACCCACCTCAGCTCATCCTTCATGACCAGGTACTCCAGTGCTATGACATCATTCTTCTCGGGGAAGAGTTTCCAGCACCTGATCCGCGTTACAGGGAGTGATGTCACGGTACCGTTAATGTACACCAGTTTGAGACTCTCAGGGCCTCCGTACACCGTTACATGTTGGCTGTTATCCTCCGGGTAATCAATTGTTCCACTTCCTAGTTCCACAAAACCATACATTGGATCTGTCCGGGCGACCCTAACAAATTGTTCCCTGAGTCCCGCTGTCTTCAGTTGTTTGAGCTTCTTCAGGGTGCCCGAGTCTGGTTGAATCCATCTGTCCTCCATGGCCCTGATACACTCAAGATACAACAGTCGGAGAGTGACAGAGTTCCCCATTAACACAGGATCAAACTTCATCACATTCCAATAGCACCGACGCAGCTCGACAAAATAAGTTTCATCAAGTGGTTTCAGGGTTAAAAAGGGGCACTCCATGTCTTGTAGTCTACGAATTATCCGGGGCGATTCCCTTCCCTGCATGAGAAACAATCCAAATAGCGGCTGGTACTTCTCCTCGATTCCAAGAGCTCCAGCGACCTGTTTCAGTACCTCGGGAGAGTAATCAGCTCCATTTATCTCTACCTCCATAGTCTTCCCATCGACCGTACTGACCTGCAGACCCACGCCCTCCTCCTCGTTCAACTTGTTAAACTCCTTCTGGGCTTGTATCAGGAAATCCATAAACAGGTTAGACCGAGATATCTCACTGTGTTGACCCAGCGACATGACATACAACTCTAACCCGATTCTCCGATCCTCTTTCTCGGTGGGGCCCAGGGAGAACAGCTTTTTAGGAGGGAAATCATACACCTCAGTTGTGTCGAACCTGCTCTTTTGGATCTGCTCGTTCAGCTTGTGTAGCTGGCTATACCTAACTGCACAATGTACAGCCCCGTTTAGGTGCATCTCGTAGACGGTGTACACACTCCCATCTTCCTCGGTGACGTCACGGCAGTGCGGGATCGAGAAATACATGGTGTGGGAGGGGGGTCTCAGTGTGCCATGAGTGACTAGACCTAGAGAGAAGAATGGGTGTGAGTCAGTGCTTTTCTATATTTACTAGTTCACGTCTCAAGAAGGAACGGGAAGGGTCAATTGTGTAAAGATCATCTTCAAAGCAATACAAAAATTCTCCCCGGAGAATGCGAATTGTGAGACATAAAAAGTAAGAAAGTGTGCTCTAGAAATAGTTGATACTATACTGAGAGGAGGTATAATATTTGTTTACCATACCGGATGTAGCTATGTGAGAGAGAGAAAGAGAGAGAGAGAGAGAGAGAGAGAGAGAGAGAGAGAGAGAGAGAGAGAGAGAGAGAGAGA
>AVPN01001318.1:10111-24369 GCA_000695325.1 Pleurobrachia bachei | reverse complement strand
AAATAGTGAGTAAAACACCCCTTTTTGTGAGAGATTCGTCCCTACTACTGTGTGGAGTTGAATGGAGCTATGGACAAGAGGTGGGGAACAAAGTGTTGATTGTAGAGCTCTATTGTCTATAGTGTCTGATATAGCAATTGTCACTAGTGCGGCAGTGAAAGAGGTCCAAACTAAGGAGTAGCACCTTTTGTGTTGGCTGGAACTCGAAAATAGACAGAAATTTGACACACACATAGTTGGCATCTTTTGAAATGTGTTCAAATAATAGAGTTATTGAAACACGGGCAGGGTGGGGTAAGCGAGCGAATGGAAGACGGGTGGTGAAACTGGTATGTGACCAGGATGACTAGTGCAGTCCGAGAAGGCACTGGGGGAAACAAGGGGCATGGGGAGTTTCGTAGTTTCACAAAGGGCCCCAACATAACCTGATATGTGCTTGTCGAAGTAATGTGTCACTGGTGTGAGTAGAGAAACTGTTCGAGATTCGATTGAATCTCAATAAACCCCAATCAAGATAATATTATAGAGGGTGAGATAGAGGATTGAGTAGGGGAAAGAATTGGAAAAGTATGGGGTGGTTAAGGTTGGGTATGATATCCCCTCTTTCTTCTATCCTCCTGCGCTGTCTCTCTCAGTCTCATGTTGTCACGCACGCTAGAGAGGGTGCACCGTACCAAAATGGGGTGGTTGGTCAGGAGTTCTGTCCGGGCAATGCTCTGACAGTAGGAGCTGGACTTGGACTAAAAGCCTGAAATTGAGCTACATTTACTTAGGTATCGCATGGTTTAATACAGCTGTAATGTAAGTGGTAAGTAGTATTGACAATACACACAGAGAGGTCTGCTATAGGAGATGGTATTAGGGTGCTTCACCAGCTGCAGGTCTTAGTTATGTCTCATTATAGCTTCATGTGGAGTTACTGGAATGGCCAGTACGTTGGCTAGTAGCAGTACGTGTCCACCACCCTTACGTAGCTTGTCCCCACCCAACAGCTATACAACGGCATTCATCTGTCTATCCAGGGGGGTGCCACCAGCACTACGCCATTGTGATATAAAGGCACAATAGCGCCCCCTCGCTCATTGTCCTACAGCTGGCCACGTGACTACCCAATCACGTGACAGGAGCTTTAGAGAACTCACAGCTCCCTCTACAACAGCTCTATCGTAGCGTCTGTTTTACATTTAGACGTGGACGTCACCTGCACCAAGCTTCAAACTTGATTTTGTCTCAATAATTGTATTTCGATTTTATGTTTTCCATCTCACATAATTAATTCTCCCACCAGCCCCTGACTTCATTTTGATTAGAAAATCCCCCCTCGTTATAGACAGGAAGCTCGAAAGGAATGAGGTTGGTAGTGCTTGCCTGCTTCCTAGTAGGCTGTTGCCTGGGTGATATCTATCTGCAGGGTCCCCGGGGCAGCAATAACAGGCTGAATGAAGCTAACAGAGAGAGGAATAATGCAAACAGGTCAGTCATATTATGTATATGGTTACAATCATGGTTACCATCGTTTACCATGGTTACCATGCTCAATTTATCCTGTCATTTACAGCTCTACTGCAATGTTGGCAATGCAAACCCCAAACTAAATCACGGTCCCTCATTGCAGGTTATTTGACTCTCAGAACAATAGCCGAGGTTACCATGGTTACCATTGGTAATCATTGGTTACCATTGGTTACTATGGTTATCATGCTTGCTAAACTAAATCCCTCATTGCAGGTTGTTTGACTCTCAGAACAATAACCGAGGTTACCCTTGATTACCATTGGTTACCATTGGTTACCATCGGTTATCATTGGTTACCATGCTTGCTAAACTAAAATCCTCTGCAGGTTGTTTGACTCTCAGAACAATAACCGAGGTTACCATGGTTACCATTGGTTATCATTGGTTACCATTAGTTACCATGCTTGCTAAACTAAAATCACGGTCCCTCAGGTTGTTTGACTCCCAGAACAATAACCGAGGAGGGTACAATCAAGGGAACCTCTACTATTACACCGGCTCCACCCTTACCCTTGAATGGTATGGTTTTAATTAGTTAATTAATTAGTTAATTAATGGGATATTCAATTAGTTAATTAGATTCTTATTTCTTATGATAGACAAATCTGGTCTTCAAAACAAACCACCAATCAAACTTCACCCCATTCCATCACCCCTTACATCTATATATGAGATCTCATCCCCTCCCCCTCCCATCTGCAGGACAAACCAGCACTCCTGTGGAAATGTCAATAACCACTGTGAGCTAGTATTCCAGTATATGTGCGGGGATCTTGTTCGAGATGGTACCACTACAACCACCATCCCGGAGAAGCTGTCTAAGTGTGATACACGGGAGTGTAACACGGATATGGAGTGAGTGTTAACTGAGATAGTTAGTTAGTTGATGATAGTTATCTGGGTTATCTCCAATGTAAATAAAATATCAAAACGCCGTCAACCTACTAGTTATAAACTACTAATTAATTAACCCACTCACTAATCACTAATTACTCTCCCTGCAAGGTACGGTATGCACGAGACCTGGGATTATTACCAGGAGTGCGACCACCGAATGAGAAACAAGGGCCTGTACACGGCCGATCAGAATATGAGGGAACACGCCACCAGTACCCGACAGAATAACAACGCCCAGAGGAGGGGTTATGAGTGCGCTGAGGAGAGAGATTACTATCCCTACTGGCATCCCACACCCTGGAGGGTAAGAGGAGTTGGGGGGGAGGGGGTTGGTGGGGTCGGGGGTCAGAGAGAAGTGAGAGAGGGAGAGAAAAATATAGCACCGATCAAGTTCAAGAGAAGTTGCATGCATATGGTCTGGATTGATATAATTTATCTCCCCACTAGGATATTGTGGTGTTCACCAATGATGTAAAGAGGTGTGACTACTACCAGGAGGAATCACAGAACGTTAAGAACAAGGGGTACTGCCAGTATCCTGAGAACTTCCTCCGATACAAATACGACTCAGGTAATAACCTAAGAACTAACTCCGATACGTAATGTTACTGTCAGGTCAATGTTCTGACAGTAACGTGATGTTTAATACACTGTTTTCTTTTCTGTAAAACATTTCCTAATTTATTCCAATTCTATGAACCTTCAAAACATTTTTCTTTCCTCCAATTCTGTGAGCTTTTTCCTCTGACTCTGTTATTATATTACAGAAAATAGTAAACACATTACATCACAGATATTGATGTGGACCTGGCTAACAACAAGGAAGACTGCGAACAGGAAGTTTCCCACGGTGGTAAGTCAGTTAAACCCACCTGGATAGAGACTGGTGCCCACGCAGTCCCCGCCCCGGAGTGTCTCCCGTCTCCATGGTCCCGGGATAATCACCATGGAAACAACAAGGATGGGTTCATGAACAGTTATAATTGGACCATCCCCGACGATTGGGTCGAGGAGAAATGTGTCATTCGACTGAGGTAGGATTGGGTCGAGGAGAATTAATGTGTCATTCGGCTGAGTTAGGATATTTAATTAGGGAGTGGGGTCATTCGGCTGAGGTAGGATATAGTTATAGGGCGGGAATAGTAGGAGAAATAGAGTGGGGACAGGACAAGTAATAGCTTTAGAAAGGGGGGGATGAAATTAGTTCGAAACGAGCCGATTATTAAGTGTGCAGTAGAAAAATAGAGAGAGGGGGTGGTGGGTTCGTTTACTGATTGCTTGCAGGCTAAAATGTTGAAACAGGGGGTGTTGAGAAGCATATTATAATACCATCCCATATTTCTGGTTCTGTAGCATGATGGTAGGTCCATCCTCCCTTCCTTCCTTCCTTCTTGTGTCTCTCGAGTGTCTCTCCATCTCTCTCTATACCTTTCTGTGTCTCTCTCGTGTCTCTCTCGCGTCTCTCCATCTCTCTCGAGTGTCTCTTTATACCCATCTACCGTGGAGGAAGGCTTTTTCTTCAGTAGTTCCTACTATAAAGAAAGAGAGGGAGAAACGTAACTTTTACTAAACTGAACCTCTTTTAAAATCCGAAATATTCGTAAAAACCATTTAGAATCTTTCCCAAACTCCACCCCCAGGTTATCCATGAGTTTACTCTGTCCAGTGTCCGGAATCCCAATTCGTACCTCTGGTCTCCCCACCCTAATCTCTCCCACTCTAATCCCCCCTCACTAATCTCTCCCCCACTCTAATCTCCCCTCACTAATCTCTCCCCCACCCTAATCTCCCTCCAACACTATATAATCCCCCAACCACTAATCTCTACTCCAATAATTCACTAAATATCTCTCCCTCATTCAGATACAACATTACGGCTGGTGAACTGAACGATGGTGGGTTCGATCCCGCTATCAATGCCTCTCTAAACGCTGAAAAGGATGATGCGTAAGTTACTGTGCAGTTCTAACCCTCCTTTTGTAAGAGAATGAGAGAGGGTCAAGCAGTTACCACAAAATATAATGGCCAGTGAAGCAGGTTCATATATAAAGTAGGAAAATACAAAACATGATTCCATCGCAAAGTTACTTTCCAATATAATATGACACACATTACAGGCCGACTGGTATTAAAATAGCGCATCTCTACGGACTAGACGAAGAAGAGGCTGTTGCTAGGGGATACCAATTCCAACAGGATCCTGTCCTACAGGTATAATACTGTCATCTAATTGTTTTAGTACTGGCACGTGTATAATAAGTACCCGTAATAAAATTTTACGGAATCTTCGTAGCAAAATGATCTCACAACTGCACCTTTGACAGTTCCAATAGTTGAACATATTCTATGAATCCTACAATTCCGCTTTTACTCCAGATTCCCCTGAATGCTCCTCCCTCCCCACATATCTTTCTCCAGATTTTCAAGTTTAACGAGGGTGATGCTGAGATAAATCTGGAGATCAACATTAACACTAACCAGTTCGGACGAACTTTTGAAGATCGAAGTCACGTGTTTGAGATCAGAAAGAGACCATCTGATGTTTCAGCAGACGCCAAAATACACAATCTTAACGTAAATATAACAAACATCTAATCACTGATATGATTTGCCAGGATTATTATATTATCCTGACCTCAGTTAATAGAATCAAATTCATTTTGAGTGTTCCCAAGATTCTTCACAAAACTTCTATTTATCAGCGTACTGTCCTGCACCTCCAGTATTAGTGATGTTGACACTATACTCTCTCCAGGTCCGAGGAAAGAGGGGTAACATTGTTCAGACATACCCAGGAGTTGAATATGACTTCCAGCCTAACCGATTGGAGGTGAAAGAAGGGGAATACATCCATATTCAGTAAGATCAACAGACTGCAGTTAGTAGAACTTGTATTGGGGGTCTGAACTAGACTAGAACTGATTAGATCCCAATTTTAGGCTCTGTCTACCAACACCAACCCTAACTACTGCAGTGAGTTCTATCACTAAATTCTATCTCTCTTTTTCTCTACAGGTGGACTGGTGCGGACAGTAACCCACAAAATAATGCTGGACAGGGTCGGGCTGGAACTGACAGAAGCAACATGCTAGTATTGAGGGACAGGACATGGGATAATGGCTACGTTGAAGACGGTAATAATATTGTTACTTTTTATTTGATTCCCTGCAAAGAACCATGTTCTAACTCGTATATCATCTGGAACTTTCGTTAATTGATTAGTAGCAGTATTTTAATTAATTACGCCTGATTACGTAACGTAAGTTCCCCACTCAAACCTTTTTTATCTAAATCACATTCGTTCATGTGCAGCCCACGGTTGTTTCGCTTGTAACTACCCGGAAGCATGGACTAAGGACACGAGCCCTAATTTCCTGGGTCTGGCACGAGAGGACATCATGGCTCTTGCCTTCCTATCACCAAGTAAGGAACTTATTGTGTAGCTCCTCGATTAATCACTTAGTAGATAGATTTACCCTCCTTGAATACTTGTTTGTGTCTCAAAGAATACCCAAGATCTAATTCCCTCCCCTAACCCCCTTCCCGGTTCGCCTGAGACCTAGACCCCCCTCCCCCAACTAACCCCCTCTTCCCATCTTTCAGCCCAATACTGGGGTGATATGGACGAGCTTGACGATGCTGGTACCTACTTTGACATGGGGTTGAGGAAGATGACCAAATCTGGAATCTGGAGGTACCTCTGTACCAGAAACAACAACTTCACTAACCGATCCCAGAAGGGAGAAATCAGAGTTATCTCGGCCTAATTCGTGGGTGTGTGTGAGAGAGAAACCTGGACTGTTTTAGGAGTTTGAAATGTTGATAAAAAGAAATTATAAAGATGAAAATTTGAGTAAATGCTACTGTTTTTGTTGGAGTGATTCTGGAAAAAGTGAATGTTGATTTTAGTGTTTTGCTGTCCTTTGTAGTTGAAGTTTTAGTTTTCTGCATCCCTCATACCTGACTATGTTCTTCAAACTAAAGCTGAAACAGCTCAAACCGGTTACTATGTCAAAGCTATAATGGGAAATTATTGTCTAATTAATTCGGTTACGAAATAACACCTCCCTGTGTGCTGGCAAGGGAAGGGTACCTTCGTTACTGATCTAGGAGTTTAGTAACGAAGTGTGATTACATTTACCATTTCTTGTGTGAACTGGAATCCTTGAATCCCTCAAAAAGTGGTAACTGGCTATTAGAGGAGGAAAAAGGGGCAGGACACATTGCCTTTTATTTGACCACACCGGAGCTGTCTGGTCAATGCTCTGACCACTTGAGTACTCAACAATTGACCACAGTTCTCTTGCAGTCCATGGAAGAAATGAAAGTAGCTCATCATGACAACACCAGAGGGTAGATTATTGAGCATCTTTTTACCTTTCCTAGCTGTTTTCTATAACAAGCTTCGCACTTCGCAGCACATTCTCTCTCTCTCTCTCTCTCTCTCTCTCTCTCTCTTTCTCTCTTTCTCTCTTCTACCCACGCACACACCCATTCCCCGACATCCCTCTCTACGCAGTATATGCTTGTCAGTACCGTGTACTATTACATGTGAAAGAGGGTACACGTGGTATCACTATGACAACCCCACGTGACAACATGTGATCACGTGACATGTTAGTTATTTACCGCTGGTTTCCCACTGGTCACGTGACGTCATATTGTGAGCTCTCTGTAAGGGGTGTACCACGTGATACAGTGGGTTAGAGGTTCTATATGCTTGCGAGGTGGCAAGCAACCATTAGTGACATTGCAGCACACCACGCTAACTGAACGGAGAGATAGAGGGAGAGAGGGAGAGAGAGAGAAGGAGGGAGAGAGAGGGAGCTCTCTCTATCTCTCTCTATCTCTCTCTATCTCTCTCTATCTCTCTCTATCTCTCTCTATCTCTCTCTATCTCTCTCTCTCTCTCTCTCTCTCTCTCTATCTCTCTCTATCTCTCTCTCCCTCCCTTTCTGACTACCTGAGCTCTATTGCATGTTTCCCCTTCCTATTAATGATAGTTCTGCTAGCATGCTAACTTGCTTAAAACCCTCCCCGGGTAGGCCCTGTGGCTTTCTCGACATTCTAATAATCGTGGGTGAGGATCGTTGTTGTTGCGATATGTTGTAGAAAGAGGTCGGAGACTCCTTACTATCGAGCTAGTGTTGTCTCTTTTTGTTGTGACTTGTTGTGACTTAGTACTAAATGTTTGTTTGTTTGTTTGTTGATTGTTCCTGTCCATTGTTTTCTTAGTTCCTGGCTTCAAGCGCTATTTGTAACCTGTTTTTGTTACCCCCCATTTCACCCCTTCTTTCCTCTTTAATTTCTAGAAACTCACATCTCACCCCTTCTCTCATCCAAATAGTATAGTGACATGGCCAGCCAGGCAGTACCCCAGTTGTTTGCCTTGGATTGTAGGTACGCCCAGTTCTGCATCCACCTTACTAAGCGGGGTGTCGAACTAAAACACGGCGGTCAACAGACCGAGGAGGAAACCATCAAAATTGTAAGTTTATACTGTCCAACTGGGTTGCTATAAATTCAGTTCTCGATACTGGGTAGATGTGTGATTGGGTAGATGATTGTGTGATTCACTGTGAAAATATTTGGTTATCGGGTGTTCTCTACTCACACTATAACACCCACTCTTCGAAACATCGTTGTGTTAACTCCCAGCTTTGTTAACTCCCAACTTTGTTAACTCCCACTATATTCTGCAGGTGCTAGAGGAGCTAGGTGACCTCATGGCTGCAGATATGGTCGTACCATGGCCCTCTTCAGCTGCACAAGTCAAACAACGCGTTTACCAGGTACAGTTCAGTAAACTCATTCCTCGAGTTTATTTGATAGATGTGGGTCAACTTAAACATCTTTGAGTCGTCACTCATGATATCGTTCTAAACCCACTTCCTGGTTTTGACCACCCCTTACTCAACAATATCCCATTGCAGCTATGTGCCTGGTATGATAAAATCAGGCTCTACCTCCCCGATCTCTATACACAACTCTCTAAAACCTACTCGCCCGTTTTATGGATGAATCTACCTGACGGGGAGAGGAGATCTCATCAGCTTCTCAGGCAGCCCTGTGGGGCTTGTGCGGAGAAACACCCTGAGTTGTATGAACTTAGCACGGAGACCGGTGAACTTGCTGGTGGTGATGCAATGAAAACGGTAAGCCTCTCCCACCCCCATAATGGCTGGAATAGTTTGAAATCGATTCCCAATCAGTGCCCTAGTCAAGTATCAGATACTTCATACGCTCACATTTATAAAAAACTCTTCCTTTTCTCACAGTCCCCCTCTTTTCAGAGTGCAGCCTCCCTGGAAGGCCAGATTCTAGAAGCTATGACCTCACTACCCCCAGAGACATTAAACAACATCCTCCTCAAACTGACATCCTCCTACTCTCTCCCCAAACCTGTTCCAGTTATCCAGCCCAGTACCGCTGCCCCGACCTCTCTGAGCCCCACAGTTCACCTGCCTCGAACTATGGGTGCACCTGCTGCACTCAACTCTCCAAACAGTGCCATTTCTCCAACCATCCACTATCCTGCTGCGCTTTCCAGAGCTGCTCCAACTACATCGTGTTCTCCAACCACTGTCATAACAACGAGACCAGACATGAGAAATGTTCCTGGAAAACGGTCTACAGTTGTTGTAACCAATGATGTACCGGGACAGAGAGGGGAGAACATGACATCTAGTTTTATGAAGGAGCAAGAGAAGGAGATGGCGAAAGAGCAACAGCCGCGAGGTGGAGATAGAAGTGTCGTGATTAAGGACGTGGAGAAATTGCCACCTAGCGGTGTTTGGATAGTACAGGTGTGTGAACTTTTCTTATTTCTAAATAATTTTGGTTAACAGATCCTTTCTTTTATGACCCCATCTCCCCAACTATACACTACCGTAATCCCCCTCCCCACCTCAACAAAGTAACTCTTGCAGGTGTGTAGGTATCTGTTCAACCTGAGGGTGGGATCCGTTTTAAACCCCGTACTATTAGCAGCAGAGTTTGCTGGGGCAACCGCAGAATCAGTCATTCGATTATCTCACATTCTAGGTAAAGCAACTGACTCTAAAGTGCACCTTATATGGTCCCACTTTAGCGGCCAGTCCTATATGCTTTAATTCTTTCCATAATCTTGCATCACCATTACTTATATTGGTAACCATGTTATCTCCGCCCGTTACTATTGGTAACCCCATGTTATCTCTCTGCAGGTGTGGATGCTCAAAGAGTGGAGCACCAGGCCATTCTCGCAGGGTTCTCAATCTTCAAACATAAGAGTTTTGATAAACGATTTGCATACCAAATAGCTAAGGTAAGGGCAATTAGGATAGTTTATACTCCTGTCAGTGGTTCAATCTAATTTTCTCACAATGTCAGAGGATTGCATTGGCCTGGCCCTATTCTCATTTCTCATTTCTTCTGTTCTGCACTGCGGTCAGATCAATGAAATGCGATGTGAGCCCCACACAAGGTTATTCTTCAACTCGTGTTTTACAGGTAGCAGTCCACCAGTTGTATCAGCAGAAGGGCGCTGGCGAGGAACTGTTAATCGATGCTCTAACTGATATTATGCTACAAGCACACTCTATTCACAAGTAAATATTTATAGTATAGCTGCCTTGCTCGACCCTGGTTCATTGCGTATCTATCTTTTACACATGTAAAGGAGGGTTAAACATAACAATACCGGATGTAGACCCTATCCCTAGCTCGAGAGGTCCTGGAGAAAGGCATACTTTACTATTATTAAAGGCATACTTTACTATTATTACTAGCCCAGAATAATGTAACCCTATCCCCCTGTTTTTGCAGGGATACTCCGTCTATGAAAGTTGCCAAACTGATCATCCTGCAGCAGCCCTCTATCAACAACAGCCACCAGTCCACCTCCTCAAAGCGCCTCACCAGCCCTCAAAGTGGTAGTAACAAGAGAAGGAGGAAGGGAAAACAAAGTGCCAGCTTCACATCTACTACTGCTGTTGATTATAATGGTGGCCAGGGGGCTGCTGTCGACCCGGCCCTTCTAGTGGCCCAACATCTATCTCAAGTTGGCATTAACACTAAGGTGAGAGCTGAGTTGTTGAGTGGGAGACTCAACAAGAGAGTTTAGTACTCCGTGATATGAGTTAGGGCTGATAGAGTCCCTCCCTTCAGCCCTCACCAGGCCCCTTCTATTCCACTCCGCCCCTGTCAGGCCAATGCAGAATGCTCTGACCACAGTTCTCCCAGCTCCGCCAAATAGACGGGATAGGATATACCGTTTTTCGGTACATACCGATCTACGTCTCTTGGGCCACTTTTCTTTAGGCCACGCTCTAATTAGATAGACACAAGTTCTAACTCAGCCATCTTTCAGGCCCAGATACTAAATGAAGCCCTGATGCGTTTATTGACTGCAAAACCCTGATGAAGTTGTTAGCTGACCAGTACAGTAGTTTTCTGAAGCTCTACAGTCTGTAACTTTGTTAACTGAAGCTCTGCAGTTTGCAAATTGCAACCTTTTACTATTTGACAAAAAACACAATGTGAGAAATCTTAAGAAAACTATTGACTTTGAGATTGTTAAAACATAACAATGTTGAAGTTGACCAGCGATAAAATTTGACTACTTGATGAAGCAATTTATGTAGTTTATTAACAAACTGACGATATTATGACCTCTACAGCTTATTTTAGCCGATTTGTGTATGTATTAAATGTTGCTGATAAAATTAATTGACAATTACTGATAAAAAAGAATCCGCTTTTGAATATTGTAAAAGAAAGTCACATGTAGACCCCTGAATGATCGTGCGGACGCGAGGGATCGCTAGTTTTCCCGTTTCGTTCATGACACAAGTGCAGTGATTAGCGCGCGGAATGGCGCCAAACTAGGTCACGTGACTTTCTTTGCCGTCTGCAAAATAAAACAGTGATCAACCAGTTACACAATTCTGCTTGAACCTTGCATGGATCACTTTGTTATGTTCAATTGAAGATAACAACTTGAGCCGTGACATTTTCATTATGACCTGTTTGGCGGCCACACCCCATTTGATTTTCAGTACGCTCAGATGGGGTCGGCGGCGCCAGACAGATTATAAACATAACCAGCGTATCAAGATCCAAACACAGAAACCCAACACTTTGGTTTTGTGGTATTCCCCCCGGTGAGCTCCACCCCTTTGCCAATTAGAGACGAAAAACACATTGGTTTAAGGTGTTATTAAATTTGAAAACAAAAGTAGACATCAGGGACACTTCAGAAATAAACAGATTGGTTACTCTGCAGCGACTTGGTCAACACTTGTTGTGGCCCGCCACATCAAAAACAAAGCTAGAATTGAAGTCGCATGGTCGTATTATAGGGCGATTAAATAAGGGTGACTAATGTTTTTAAGTCACATATTGCCCTAAAAAATCACACATCTTGTCTCTTTCTCTGAACGTGTCTCTTTCTCAACAACTGATATTTGTAAATAATTTCTTCTTTGGGTTAAACGTTCTTTAAAATACTCTTTACATTAAATACAAAAAAACGTGTTTTTATTTTATTTGCGTGAAATATTGAAACAATGAAGAGGGGATGAAACAAACTTTCTGTCTGGCGGCTGTCTGGGCGCACAGTTCCTTAAAAATGGGGTCTGGCAAGTTGCAGACAGCCGTTACAGGAGGGAAAAAAGATGGTTCATGCAAAAAAGGGGGAATCGTGGTAAAATCAATGATTATGTGGATTGTAGTAAGGAAGAGATGAAGGGTCCTTATATTTCACAGGAATTGATCATCAGAATCATAGACTCTTTCATAAAACATATCTGTGATATATACTGACAGCTGTAAACCATGGTTACCATGGTTACCACTTGTGTCAGTTGGTTGTCATGGCGATATACATGCTACAAAAACCGTCTCATAAACTGTAATCTCTCTCTCCAGATACATTATAGTAAAGTTAACATACTCTAACTATACAAATTGCAACAAAAAACTCTGCATTTCCCCTATATCAAGATAACTAACCTCAACTGAGCATGGGTAACACACCTGCAGTGCCACACACTCTAACTTCCTACAACAAATGGCCATTAATTAATGGTGTAGATCTGCCCCTCCCATTTCATAAATACAGTGCTATAAGTAGATCTGCATGACATTTGCAATGGGTTGCCTACAGAGAGGGCACAACGCCTGATTCCCACACTGTCCCGTCAATCTATCACTACACTCCATACACAAACAACAGTGTCTACAGGGTAACAACACCGCACACTTGGTGTTAACAGTGCACACCACACACAGTCTTTGTTCTCGCTCTTTCTCCAGCTCTAATTCCAGCTCCTCCTCAGGAGTTTGCGGTTCAGGGGGAGGGGGAGGTGGTGAGAAGTGAAGGGGTGGAGGGGGTCCTTCTGGTGAGGGGTGGGGTTGTGTCGGGTTGTACCATTTCCAGAATGTTATCAAACCTGGTGGAGAGAGAGAGAGAGAGGGCGGTTAGAGTGGGTGGTTAGAGAGTGGTTAGATTAGTGGTTAGATTGGTGGTTAGATTAGTGGTCATACCTATACCTAATCTTCTAGAATAAATCATTTGGTAAGGCTCAGATCTACCACAAAACATCAACTGCCTCTTTTGCAAAAAATTTCCTCCAAGGAGGGGGCTCCAAGCAGAGTTTATAAAGGTCTTCCACTCACCTATTAAGATGGTCACCAGTCCACCAGGTACGAGGGTCGAGAAGGCAGCGTGTAGGAGGTAGATGGTGAACTCAATCAGTGAGAGTAGTGGTGAGAATATTAGGTAGATTAGTGCCGTAATGAGAGAGTAGAGGGAGTAGAGGAGAGATAGGATTAGCTGGAAACTTAGCTGGAATATCAACTGAAATAATAGAGTTTTAGAATGATGTCTCTCAGAATATATCTTTCAACCCTGTTCAGTATTTAGGTAGGGTTGAATATGAGCTGAAATATGTATACATCACGTGTGTTCAGAAATTAAATTAAAACAACGAATACTTTGACAAATCGGATCTAACACAATAAGGGAAGACTGAAAGAGGGGCCATGTAGTCTCCATAGAGGTCCATAACGGCACATAGGGGTCCATAGAGACCGTTCGAGTACCCTTGTGTCTGTTTTTACTAGTTTTTAGCTACGCTTTGTGTCTTACCTTTTGTTATGTTCTAACCCCCTTTTACAAATGTAAAAGTTCGCCCGCGGGGCGTGTGAACTGTAGTCATAACTTGGCAACTTACCTTGGCATTTTCTAGCTCGCTCTCATAGTAGTCAGTGAATACACAGCAGTTAAATAGGACCCTTTGTGGTACCTCCACCACTCTCTCAGCCACTACCACGCAACTGTTCCACGCCGTCTCTACCATCGTCGGGAGGATCTGAAAGGAGGGGAGTGTTAGGGGTTAGAGAATTGGGTTGGGGGTTAGGGGTTGGGATAGGGGTTAGAGAATTGGGTTAGGGGTTGGAGACGGGAGTTAGGGGGGCTAGAGAAGGGGGATTGGGGGTTGGAGACGGGAGTTAAGGGCTAGAGAAGGGGGATTGGGGGATTGGGGAGGGGATTAGGGGTTAGGGGAGGGGAGTTAGGGGCTATGGAAGGGGAATTGGGGGTTAGGGGAGGGGATTAGGCGTTCCAGATGTGCATTGGGCGTGGCACAATGTTTTGAATTTTGATTCTCTCGAAGTATGTTTTTGTCCATCTCGAACAACGTGGCGATAACATAAGACAATGGAAACCTATTCCGATATGTTGTGATGGCCGTTAGAGCATTGGCCCTTTTCTCATTTCTTTCTGTATGTGTGCACGAGAACCATGCAATGGTTAGAGCATGTGACAATGTGATGGTAGCGTGTATAAAAAGTATCCAGCTCCT
>AVPN01001318.1:0-10018 GCA_000695325.1 Pleurobrachia bachei | reverse complement strand
TATCAATCCTGGTGGAGAGAGAGAGAGAGAGGGCGGTTAGAGTGGGTGGTTAGAGAGTGGTTAGATTAGTGGTTAGATTGGTGGTTAGATTAGTGGTCATACCTATACCTAATCTTCTAGAATAAATCATTTGGTAAGGCTCAGATCTACCACAAGACGTCAACTGCCTCTTTTGCAAACAATTTCCTCCAAGGGGGGGGGGGCTCCAAGCAGAGTTTATAAAGACCTTCCACTAACCTATTAAGATGGTCACCAGTCCACCGGGGACGAGGGTCGAGAAGGCAGCATGTAGGAGGTAGATGGTGAACTCAATCAGTGAGAGTAGGGGTGAGAAGATTAGGTAGATCAGGGCCGTGATGAGGGAGTATAGGGAGTAGAGGAGGGACAGGATTAGCTGGAAACTTAGCTGGAAGATCAACTGAAATAATAGAGTTTTAGGATGATGTCTCTCAGAATATATCTTTCAACTCTGTTCAGTATTTAGGTAGGGTTGAATATGAGCTAAAACATATGTATACCGTCACGTGTGTTCAGAAATAAAAAACAGACTGACAGAGGCCAGAGGGTCATATAGGACGTTTATTATAGAGTCCCCATAGAGGTCCATAACAGCACATAGAGGTCCATAGAGACCGTTAGAGGACCCTTGTGTCTCTTTTTTAATAGTTTTTAGCTACGCTTTCTGTCTTACCTTTTGTTATGTTCTAACTTCTAACCCCCTTTTACAAATGTAAAAGTTCACCCGCGGGGCGTGTGAAGTGTAATCATAACTTGGCAACTTACCTTGGCATTCTCTAGCTCGCTCTCATAATATTCAGTGAACACACAGCAGTTAAATAGGACTCTTTGTGGTACCTCCACCACTCTCTCAGCCACTACCACGCAACTGTTCCACGCCGTCTCTACCATTGTCGGGAGTATCTGAAAGGAGGGGATTGGGATAGGGGTTAGAGAATTGGGTTGGGGGTTAGGGGTTGGGATAGGGGTTAGAGAATTGGGTTAGGGGTTGGAGACGGGAGTTAGGGCTAGAGAAGGGGGATTGGGGGTTAGAGAATTGGGTTAGGGGTTGGAGAAAGGGAGTTAGGGGGGCTAGAGAAGGGGGATTGGGGGTTAGGGGAGGGGAGTTAGGGGTTAGAGAATTGGGTTAGGGGTTGGAGACGGGAGTTAGGGGTTAGAGAATTGGGTTAGGGGTTGGAGACGGGAATTAGGGGCTAGAGAAGGGGGATTGGGGAGGGGATTAGGGGTTAGGGGATTGGGGGTTAGGGGAGGGGATTAGGTGTTCCAGATGTGCATTGGGCGTGGCGCAATGTTTTGAATTTTGATTCTCTCGGAGTACGTTTTTGTCCATCTTGAACAGCGTGGCGATAACATAAGACAATGGAAACCTGTTCCGATATGTTGTGATGGCCGTTAGAGCATTGGCGTTATTCTCATTTCTTTCTGTATGTGGAGTGCACGAGAACCATGCAATGGTTAGAGCATGTGACAATGTGATGGTAGCGTGTATAAAAAGTATCCAGCTCCTGCTAAGGATGGTTCCCAGGCAACCTGCCTGGAACCTGACTGTTCCATATGAGCTGAGAAATGCACAATATAATAATGATTTGTTGTTTTGAGATTATTTTAATCATGACGGGACCGGCGGGAATACCTCTTTGATCCTTTAACACCTGTACTTATAGAATATAATCATTCTACTAGCAGAATATTATATTCATTGTAACATAGCAGTAGCTCATTAATATGTTTTTGTTTTACAACCCCACTCGCATTATTTGATGACAATCTAAGTTGTCAAGATCCATTCAAAAGACAGCTGTTATTAATAATAACCAGGAAATACTGGTCGCTGATTAGCTGATAACCAGTCACGTGACCTAAATAACAAGTTTTGATTGGTTGGTCGGTTCCTGACTAAACCTCCTTTGATACCACGCCGTTCTAACAGGTGTGCTGTCAACCGTGCTTTGTTTCAATGATTGCATTATCACATAGCACGTGGTGTCCAAGTCATATAAAACTAGCTACTACTTACCCTCCTTAAACAGTCATGATGAAGCTTTACTTGTTGATGTTCCTGATTTCCGGGGTAGCTATTACAGCTCTAAAAATTGATAAGATCGAACTGTTTAACAGAGCGGCAGCAATAGGATACGATGGAACCTATGTTGGAGTTCCTGTGATATATCCTAGGGAATCCGGATTGTACACGAGAGTCTGCGTGGACGGCTTTAGTGGAAATGAGGCGGATTTCCTGTGCCGAAGGTTAGGATTCCCTGATGGTGGAAACTTCACCACCTTCAAAGAGCTAGAGGAAAGATATCGGAAAGACTCTTGGTTTTGGGGAGCGACGCCTGGAAACCTGACAATTACCAACTGTACTGAAAACGCAGCAAGTCTAGCTGACTGTACCTACAATACAGGGATGACCTGCACAATATACGAATCCGTGGCGCTCAAATGTAATCCCGTGTGGTCACTAGAAAAAGTCGAGCTGAAAAGAAATATCAGCACCACAGCTATAGTTAACGGGAGCTATGGGACGCTGGTAGTCACCATGAAAAGAAGAACTGATGGATTTCTTAAAAGTGCTATGGCATATCATGGTGGCTACGGTCATCCCAAAGCCACTAGGGATTTCTTCTGCAGAGAGGCAGGGTATCCGCTTGGGGCAGAGGATTATGGAGCCAATCGAGATAACCATAATGATAGCCTAGCGGAACCCTTCATCGGTAACACCTTTACATTTAATAGGGGAATAAAATGTCCTGTGGATGCTCAGGATTTCTCAGAATGTTCCTTTTATCATCCATTTCAAAATGTTCAGGGACTGAGATGGGAGGATGGTGAGGTTTTGTACTGCAAGACTAACTCTCCAACACCATCACCAGAGCCAGGCCCGTGGAACTCTATAGTAACCATAGAAACGGGGCACGGTGAAAACTCAACAACAGGCACCGTCGTCCTTACAAACCAGGACACATTGAAGAAAGGCCTGATCTGTGGAAAAGACGTGGACCAACATACCGCTGACTTGATTTGTAGGGCAGCAGGATCCCGGTATGCTGAAGTGATCGCCACCAACTATGAAGTCCCTCACGATGACCGATTGGACTGCTCGTATATCAAGGATAATGACATCGAGCCGGTTCTATACAATGTAACCTGCCCCCTCGACCTTGACGCTTTGTCACAAGAATTCTGCTCTGCTAGTTCTGCTACAAGCGATGAATGTGACGCAGATAGTGCCCTTCACCTAACATGCACTGACGATATCCCTTCTATCTGGAGGTTGGTTCACATGGCGCTGGCAAGGAACCCTGGAGGAGGCCACAACGCAGAAGACGTTATCTGGGATGGTCACTTTGGGACGGCAGTTGGCACCCTCTACAATCGTGACAATGGTACTTTTCTGACCGGTCTGGTACCCATCGGTGCCATACAGAGGAAACCATACTGCAACACCCAGGCCATGTGCCGTACCATCTTGGGTACCCAGTCATCCAAGACCTACTCCGACCACAGAGGCATCGGAGAACTGGAGGAGAGTCAAGGTAAAGGCCTCTCTTGTGGCTACATCATAGGAAACAATATCAGCTTCCTTCCAATAACAAGCATGGACTGTGGGTGCAGAGCCGGAGTTACTATTGACGGCTGCGGAGATATTGTAGTTTCACAACACTCCTTTCAACGTGATCCTGAGGAGGCTCTATGGGTAAACTGCTTCTAGCCACGAAGAGGACCCGGAGAAGACAAATGAATTGATGAACTTTTCCAAAACCATTTTAAACTATTCCACCTATATGTTTATTTTATTTGTCTAAAACAAAGGCGCAGGTGGCTGTACTAAGACAGACTGACCTTGCCTCCTCCCTTCCTGCGCCGAAAACCCATTTTTAAAAGCAGGACTTGGTTTTTCGTCCTGTGAGGGTATCTCATGGGCAATAGGATCTCGAAGAGGTATTGACATGATATACAATGAGATACTATCTACTCATGATCATCGTGTCTGTATTTTGTTCCTCACAAATGCATCACCACGATTTTCATTACAAACAGGAATCTGTCATCAGATGCCTGGATGGTAGAATTCAAGCGCTGAACATCGTGAAATAGTTGCAGTACGGCTCAACCTTCCTTGTAAACTAAACGCCCTACACATATGTTGTCATCAATCAGATGAGAGAATCCTAGTTCATTGGCCTCACAGATTCTCCCATGTGGACTCTGATGTTAGGTAACTGGAGCTTTAGGAATTAAGAGGCTTATGACATGATATTACTGTATGTGTACTGGGCATCATCCTATTTCCCTTAGTAACCACATAGTAACGTAAAAACACACCCTGCAACTCACACCACTGTACACATCATACACTTTGCTTTCTTCGTAATCCTTAGGATGACTATATTTCTTCATCTTTTTGTAGAGTTATTCCTTTATTCTAGTCCACAAAGTCGAGACTATAAAAATCATAACTCATTTTGAATATGTTTAAATATGTTGAATCGAATAAGTTGTCTCCCTCTATCTTTCTCTCTCTCTCTCTCTCACCCTCTCACACACACTCTCTCTCCATTTCTCTCTCCCACTCTATATTCGTGAGATGGTAGTCGAAGTTCTACTTCACCATTTGTTTGTTTAGTCTCAGCTCCCTCACCAAGTTAGGCTATTGCCAGTATTCAGAACGCTATATATTCAAACTTTCCCTATTCTTCTCCTATCCAATGACTTGTTATGTTCAAACACGCGATCTGTAGGTAGAACCTGGCAACCAATGATATGGTTTCCTCATTACAGTCACACAATACACTGTGGATCTATGTACATATATGATCTTGCGGCCTATGATATGCGTCTCTCAGCTCTCTCGAGACAACTGAATCTTTAGATTGCCCTTGGAAACTCAAAACACTGTTTTTAGACTAATGTAAGCACTTAGTTTATTCAAACTGCGTTCTTGTTTTTAGATTGTTAATCTTGATCTATCCGGCACAGAGCACGGAATGAATTGCGGTGTGAACCACATGACACAGGCCTCTACTTCATATCATATATAATAATTACCTTACTCTCGATTTTTAAGAAACGCTTTAGGAAGAAACTTTTTTATAAGAAACTTTTAAAACACCTGTACTTATAGAATATAATCATTCTACTAGCAGAATATTATATTCATTGTAACATCGCAGTAGCTCATTAATATGTCTTTGTTTTACAACCACATTATATATGTCGTCAATCTAAGTTGTCAAGATCCATTCAAAGGACAGCTGTTATTAATAATAACCAGGAAATACTGGTCCCTGATTGGCTGATAACCAGTCACGTGACCTAAATAGTAAATAACAAGTTTTGATTGGTTGGTCGGTTCCTGACTAAACTTCCTTTGATACCACGCCGTTCTAACAGGTGTGCTGTCAACCGTTCTTTGTTTTCAATGATTACCTTGTCACATAGCACGTGGTGTCCAAGTCATATAAAACTAGCTACTAGTTACCCTCCTGAAACAGTCATGATGGAGCTTTACTTGTTGATGTTCCTGATTTCCGGGGCAGCTATTACAGCCGTAAAAATTGATAACGTCGAACTGTTTAACAGAGGGGCAGCAGGACGTGATGGAACCTATGTTGGAGTTCCTGTGATATATTCTAGGGAATTCGGATTGTACAGGAGAGTTTGCAAGGACGGGTTTAGTGGAAATGAGGCGGATTTCCTGTGCCGAAGGTTAGGATTCCCTGATGGTGGAAACTTCACCACCTACAAAAAGCTAGAGGAAAGATATCAGATAAGCAGAGACTCTCGGATTTTGGATCGGCCTGGAAACCTGACAATTACCAACTGCACAGAAAATGCAACAAGTCTAGCTGATTGTACCTACAATACAGGGATGAACTGCACAATCGACGAATCCGTGGCGCTCAAATGTAATCCCGTGTGGACACTAGAGAAAGTGGAGCTGAAGCGAAATATCAGCACCACAGCTGTAGTTAGCGGGAGCTATGGGACGCTGGTACTCACCATGAAAAGAAGAACTGGTGGGTTCCTTAAAAGTGCTATGGCATATCATGGTGGCTACGGTCATCCCAAAGCCACTAATGACTTCTTCTGCAGAGAGGCAGGGTATCCGCTTGGGGCAGAATATAATAATTATGGAACCAATGGAGATAACCATAATGATAGCCTAGCAGAAACCTTCATCGGTAGTAATTTTACATTTGATGGGTATATATACTGTCCTGTGGATGCACAGGAGTTCTCAGAATGTGCCTTTTATCGTCCATTTCAAAGTGTTCAGGTAAGTAAATGGGAGGATGGTATGGTTTTGTACTGCAAGACTAACTCTCCAACACCAGCACCAACTACAGAGCCATCACCAGATCCAGGCCCGTGGAACTCTATAGTAACCATAGAAACGGGGCAAGGTGAAAACTCAACCACAGGCACCGTCGTCCTTACAAACCAGGACACATTGAAGAAAGGCCTGATCTGTGGAAAAGACGTGGACCAACATACCGCTGACTTGATTTGTAGGGCAGCCGGATCCCGGTATGCTGAAGTAATCACCACCAACTATGAAGTCCCTCACGATGACCGATTGGACTGCTCATATATTAAGGAGTATGACATCGAGCCGGTTCTATACAATGTAACCTGTCCCCTTAATCTTGACGCTTTGTCACAAGAATTCTGCTCTGCTAGTTCTGCTACAAGCGATGAATGTGACGCAGACAGTGCCCTTCACCTAACATGCACTGACGATATCCCTTCCGTCTGGAGGTTGGTTCACATGGCGCTGGCAAGGAACCCTGGAGGAGGACACAACGCAGAAGACGTTATCTGGGATGGGGACTTTGGGACGGCAGTTGGCACCCTCTACAATCGTGACAATGGCACCTTCCTGACTGGTCTGGTACCTATCGGTGCCATACAGAGGAACCCCTATTGCAACACCCAGGCCATGTGCCGTACCATCTTGGGTATCCAGTCATCCAAGACCTACTCCGACCACAGAGGCATCGGAGAGCTGGAGGAGAGTCAAGGAAAAGGCCTCTCGTGTGGCTACATCATAGGAAACAATATCAGCTTCCTACCTATTACTAGTATGGACTGTGGGTGCGGAGCCGGAGTTACTATTGACGACTGCGGAGATATTGTAGTTTCACAACACTCCTTCCAACGTGATCCTGAGGAGGCTCTATGGGTAAGCTGCTTCTAACCGCGAAGAGGACCCGGAGAAGAGAAATGAATTTATAAAGTTTTCCAAATCATTTTAAACTATTCCATCTAGATGTTTATTTTATTTGTCTGAAACAAAGGCGCAGGTGGCTGTACTAAAACAGACTGACCTTGCCCCTCCCTTCCTGCGCCGAAAACCCAGGAGGACTTGGTTTTTCGTCCTGTGTCTCACGGGCAATAGGATCTCGAAGAGGTATTGACATGATATACAATGAGATACTATCTACTCATGATCATCGTGTCTGTATTTTGTTCCTCACAAATGCATCACCACGATTTTCATTACAAACAGGAATCTGTCATCAGATGCCTGGATGTAGGAACCGACCGAATCGAGTAAATAACCAATCAGAACTCGTTATTTAGGTCACGTGACTGGTTATCAGCCAATCAGGGACCAGAATTTCCTGATTCGGTCGGTTCCTGCCTGGATGGTAGAATTCAAGCGCTGAACATCGTGAAACAGTTGCACGGCTCAACTTTCCTTGTAAACTAAATAGAGAGTTGCCCTACACATATATATATTGTCATCATCCCGATGAGAGAATCCTAGTTCAATGGTCTGACAGATTCTCCCATGTGGACCCTGATCTCAGGTAACTGGAGCTTTAGGAATTAAGAGGCTTATGACATGATACTATACTGTATGTGAACTGAACATCTTTCCATTAGTAACCACATAGTAACGTAAAAACACACTTTGAAACTCACACCACTGTGCACATCATACACTTTGCTTTCTGCGTAATCCTTATGATTATATTTCTTCATCTTTTTGTAGAGTTATTACCTATTCTAGTCCACAAAGTCGAGACTATAAAAATCATAACTCATTTTGAATATGTTTAAATATGTTGAATCGAATAAGTTGTCTCCCTCTATCTTTCTCTCTCTCTCTCTCTCTCACACACACTCTCACACACACTCTCTCTCCATTTCTCTCTACTCCTTTCTATTCTTGTGAGATGGTAGTCGAAGTTCTACTTCACCATTTGTTTGTTTAGTCCCCCTCGCCTTAGTTAGGCTATTTCCAGTATTCAGAACGCTATATTCAAACTTTCCCTATTCTTCTCCTATCCAATGATTTGTTATGTTCAAACACGCGATCTGTAGGTAGAACCTGGCAACCAATGATATGGTTTCTTCATTACAGTCACACAATACACTGTGGATCTATTTGATCTTGCGGCTTATGACGTGCGTCTCTCTCTCGACAACTGAATCTTAAGATTGCCCTTAGAAACTCAAAACGTTGCTTTTAGACAAAAATGTAAGCACTTAGTTTATTCAAACTGCGTTCTTGTTTATAAATTGTTAATCTTGATCTATCCGGCACAGAGCACGGAATGAAATACGGTGTGAACCACATGACACAGGCCTCTACTTCATCTCATAATTATTCTCATTAATATTCTACAGTGGCTGGTAACTACCCAGATACTGGGCAGGCCCACATTCTCTCTCACACCGTGATTGGCTGTCATGCCCCCTCCAACCGGGTCTGTCAACTTCCCTGTACCAACGTATTAGAACTAAATTTACATTTCTCTCTCGTCCTCCGTGCATTACGTGTTTGCGTGCGTATGTTTTTATTTTGGTACCACATACACCATTACGTCATCTGTTTGTTTGCAGGTAAAAAAGGATGAGGTAGAAAGTTGGGTGGCCGTGTACAAAAGAAGTGTCATGCTGTGATCTAGAGAGATGTACTATTGAGTACTGACAGTAGTGCTGCGCTCTCTTCATGCTATACTTGTTATATATTTTTGTGGCTACGCCTTACATGTGCCTATGTACTACTACTATTGTTCAAAGTTGATATCTGCTACTCTCTATCTGCTAATCCAAAGATCTTTCCTCAGCCTCTCCCTATCTCTCCATCTCTCCATGTTTCTGTCTTACTACGATCATTACACTCTGTCGCTGCATGACAGCTGCATTATGTAGTATTAGTTACTAATTTCTGTACATGAATGTATTTTCTATTTGTGACTGTTCTTGCTTTACCCATAAATGTCTCTCTCTGTCTCCATGTTTGTCTCTCCTTGTACAATATGTCGCTCTCTAGCTGCTTCCGTATCTTGCTAATAATAGTAAACGAATGTAGGAGAAGTGAGAGAATTGAGATGTTACAGAGAGAGACGGGGAGATAGAGATAGAAAGCTCTGACAAGTGTTATAGTATAGAAGTTGTAGTGCAGATGTAATTTGCGTACAAACTTTAGTATGTACTGTAAATTATAATTGTAGTTTTACTTTTTGCATAACAGCTGGTTTTGTTTTGGCACTTCATTCTAAATTATTTAGAGGGCATTACTTTTCAAAACACATGCAGTTTTATCTTCGTTATGCAAATTGTAGGACACGTTATTTGCCCTCATTTTGTAATGCTTACTATACACCATTGTCCATTTCCCTATCGCAATTGTGTGTACATTCAGAGAAAGAGAGACTCTGCCCCCCCCCCCTAACCTGTCTTACTTCCTCGAAAGATTATCAATACAACCTTTTAAGTAAATGACAAGGATGGGATTCTAGAGAACACTTGATTGTAAATGACAAGTGTTCTCTAGAATCCCATCAAACCCATCAGACAACCCTCCCTTATTCGATCCCAAAATGCTCTTGTTAGACTCTGGGAGGTGAATTCTTTGACAACTTGTCATAACAGTAACCACGCCCGGTCCGAAGTGTGCAAACTTTGTGAGACGATTGAAAACTATAATCTCCCCCTAGCATCTCTAAAGTTATGGGTGGTGTGGCTCACCCCAACCCTCTCT
>AVPN01001317.1:0-10431 GCA_000695325.1 Pleurobrachia bachei | reverse complement strand
CTCTTTCTAACGATACCAAAACGATTTCTGTACCTTATCTGGAACTGGAGATATGATTGATTATGTATTCCCCCCCAGCGCGGTATTCGCTCCAGGCCCTTTATAAAAGGGCCTGTAGCATATGCCAATGAACCTTACAAAATTTCGTCAGAATTCTGGATTTTTCGGTCCAGCTTGGAATGCGCTACAATCCCCTCGTTTGCGCCTGTAGCATATGCCAAGGGTCCAGCGACCCCTTACAGCTGGCCCCTTACTGGCGAAGAACTCTCACTCAAGTCGGCCAACACCGCCAATGACGCCAGGCTCGATGTGTTTGTCAGAAGTTTATGGTCGCTTTAGAAGGCTTGTTAGTGGTAGGTGCGTTGCTTCAATCGACTGATTGAAACGGCGTCCTCCTAGCACTAACAATGCATAGGCCCAAAAGCGGGATATAAATTATAATTGTATTTGTATTTGGTCATCTGGGGATGAAACATTTCTCGACTTTCGGGTTTTTAACTCCTTCGCACCATCGAACAGCACCCTAACCCTCGATCGTGCTCTCCTCAAACATGAAGAGTTTACAACCAGAGGGTTTTAGAGTTAGAAAAGAGCACTTTCTCTCCCATTTTATTTAATCTTATGGACAGTTAAACCTGATTTTTATCGATAAATTGTGTAGAGTTACCTATTTTAAACTCTTCCAAAAAGTCCAGCGACCAGCGTTAAAATATAGGTGTTTTTTAGGGTCAGGGCTTAAGTGTGGTTAGATTTAGGGCTTAGCTGGGGTTAGACCTAGACATTTCCTACCAGATAATTTTGAATTAGCCAAAGCGGTTGAGTGGTTAGTTTTTTCCTCATTTCTGACCAATTATATTGGTACGAAATCGTCGCTATAGGCGGCGGAAAATGCTATTTTTTGCTAAAAACTGACAAAAGTTATTACTGCGACTGCCACGTGTGGTTGAGGGGGAATGGACACCTTTGGGCTTGCCAGTGCAGTAATAAAATGACATTTTTCTATCTCATCTGTACAATCGAAAAGCTAATTATATATCTTTCCAGAATAGCAATCATGTCTGGACGTGGTAAAGGAGCTAAAGCCAAGGGTAAGGCCAAATCAAGGTCCTCAAGGGCTGGACTTCAGTTCCCTGTTGGACGTGTCCACCGTCTCCTTAGAAAAGGAAACTACGCAGAGAGAGTTGGAGCGGGTGCCCCTGTTTACCTTGCCGCTGTTATGGAGTACCTGGCTGCTGAAATTCTTGAGCTAGCTGGTAACGCTGCCCGAGACAACAAAAAGTCCAGGATTATTCCTCGACACTTACAGTTGGCTGTACGAAATGATGAGGAGCTAAACAAGCTTCTTGCTGGAGTAACCATTGCTCAGGGAGGTGTTCTGCCCAACATCCAGGCTGTTCTCCTGCCCAAGAAATCTTCAGCTTCTAAGAGTGCCAAGTCCAGCTCCCAGAGCCAAGAGTTCTAGGTTGTGTAATACAATGTATGTGACAATAACAGTATCAGTCTTTCCAACAGAGGATGGATCGGAAAATCTTTTTAAACTATTTATTTTCAACAATTTCTCCTATTTTTTATGACAAATAAATCCAAAATTGACCCACCTTATTGTTCTACAAGTATCAAAGTTCATTAATCATGTGTTTTTCTTGACTACAACTGTATAACAAGTAACTAAACTATAACACGTTCCACATTTTGTAGTAAGCCATGGACATCACTGACATTAAAGGCAACATTGATGAACTGAAGGGTCTCTTGTCTCAGAGCAAACGACAGGTCGTCCGAGATCTTCTGGAAGCTGAGATAAAGCGACAGAACGGAATTCTTTCCACCATCGAGAAGCCCAAACCTGTCGTTGCAGCTGCTAAAGGATTGCCCACCAAGAAAATCAACAACTACGCGTGGGACGAGACGAACAAGGCAGTTAAAATCTATATCACTGGTATCAAAGAGGCTGGCCAGCAGATTGAGAAAGTTGAACCCACATTCGATAGTCGGTCAGTGAGTGTGATGCTCAGGGGTGTCGCGGGAAAGAACCATACTCTAACTATCGGCAACCTGAAGGGCACTATTAATGTTGAGGAGAGTTCAATTAAAACCACCAAGACCGGTGCCACCATTACCCTTGTGAAGAGCAGTCCTGGAAACTGGGGCTCCCTGAAGGCCTCCAAGGACGATAAGGTAGACGAGGGACCCAAGGTTGACAAGGATGCGGACCCCAACGCGGGGATGATGTCCCTCATGAAGCAGATGTACGAGACTGGGGATGACAATATGAAGCAGATGATCAACAAGACGATGTATGAGAGCCAAATGAAACAGAGGAATGGAGAGGGAGGTAGTGGTCTACCAGATATGGGAGATCTTGGTGCTGGACTAGACAATCTTTAGAGTACCTGATCATCTTAGAGTGAAGAGTGTGTGTTGAAAAGTGTGGCTTTGATAGTCAGTATATTTATTTTCCCCTGAGATTATTTTGCTGCTTTCTTACTCTTATAAAAAGATACGTGCCTTGTTTCCATGTCTAAAACCCCATTCTCTAGATATTACCACTGTTACCTCTCCGCCCTCTTTATAACACCCTATCATAGTTAATGCTAGGAGTAGCAAGACAAGAGGGTAAAGAAGTACAAATTGATCCAGTAAAACTTAGTGCTAGTTTTATATCCGCCGTTCAGCAGTATGGAAACAATAAACTACAGGAATATGTCTCGCAGGTAGGTACTGGGTACATGAGGTACATGAGGGAATATTTCAATAACCTGGGTTGATATCCTCCTAAGACCTAAACAAAATAAAATGAATGATAACGCACAATCAGGAGGGGTTCGGTGAAACACACTGTATAATATTGTAACTACCCCCACAGTTGTCGAGTAAAGACCCACTGAGCAGTATCTACCAATGTTGGCTTATCCCTGACTTGTGTGGTATTGTATGTGCTACATGTACACCCCTTTTAAAGGTACTGAATCACTTCATCAGATCTAAAATACACTGGGGGCTGGAAGTGTAGTAAAGTTTTTAATTAAATTCTTTTTATCAGGTGTTTGTTGTCCGTGGTGCGACGAAAGAGGGCCCAAACTCTCCTAATTACATTCACGCCTTGGGATTAACCGTTCAACACTGCAATATCGACTTGTGAGTTAATTATCCCACTCATTTCACTGCCAAGGGCCAAGTTGGTCAGAACGACTGATAAAGATATATAAACATCTCTATCTTCCAGACAAAGCTACGAAGCACTCCAAAATGTCCGACTCACACCCGACCCAGTCCTCCTACGGGGAGTCTACAACATACTTCGTGCAGTGCCACAGACTCGGTCTCTCTTCTCCCTCTCCGTCATAGCAGAGCTTGAAGCGCGGGAGAGTGAGGAGCGAAGGTACGGGTGGCGCGGAGTGGAATTAGAGTGCGAGCAATGTAAAGTACAGCGTTTTAGTATTGCTAATGCGCGGCGTCACCCCAACACATGTTTTAGATGCTACTGATAAGGGCCTGCTCCACCCCTTTGTTCGCCCCCAGGTTGATTGGCAAGATAATGTCTCTGTGTGGAGGAGTTAACGAGGATAAGTTAGGTACAGAGGAGTTATATGAGGAGGATAGTATACAGTTTAGCGTTGAAGAGAGATCAATGGAGAGTGAAGAGGGGGAATCTGGGGAGACATTGAAAATATACCACCCTATATTCTCTACTGGAAACAATGTACTACACATAGCTAACACTCAGGTTCGACCTCGAAATATAGCTCCACAATTATAACCAGAGCGACCACATACTGTTCGTTAATTACCACAAAATCATAACCCCATTTTATTATTAGCAGGTTGCCGAAAAGAGCATTGTACTAACTGATAATGTGAACGATGCCTTGGCCGCTTTGGGTTTAGCGAAGGAAAGACGCCAGTTTACCCTACTACAGGGACAGATCGGAGTCGGTGAGTTCCCCTTGACAGGTCAGCTGTTTAATCTTTAAAGATTTGAATCAATTGTAAGTAATTCCACATTATTGTTAGGTAAAACAACGTTACTCGAGTACTACGCATCTCTGTTTGGGTTAACGGAGAAAGATGTCCTGTCCGTTCAGGTTGATGAACAGACAGATAGCAAGGTTAGTAGTTCCTGTGTAATACCTCTCTCTCTATCCCTCGTTTTGAACACCACTGTCAACTGAGGGAACCAGAAGTAGTACCACTACTCACCCACTCTATATTTGTAGGTTCTGATTGGAGGTTATGTGTGTGGGGATGTGCCTGGACAATATACCTGGAGGCCTGGCATTCTGACGAGGGCTGCTGTCACTGGAAAATGGCTGATATTTGAGGATATTGACCATGCCCCTTCTGATATTGTAAGTATCGGTATAACTCGTACTAAGTAGAAATTATGGGATTATTAGGAGACAGCAACTATCCAGATGGTTTCTGACGGGGAATTGAAGGGGTGAAAACTAAAACCCATGTCTCCAGGTATCGCTGGTGAAGAGTGTGACTGAGACTGGTTACGTACAAACACCCTTCAAAGAGATTCAGGTCCATCCCAACTTCTCTATTTTCCTTACACAGCGGTAGGTTTATGAGGATCGGTGGGGAGGGGGTAGGAAGGGGTATAAAGAACATACTGAACGTGCTTTAACATTTCCCACAAACTATTGCGTGTTCCTTCGCCTCCCATCCCCTATGGTTTAGGCCATACCCTTGTCATAATCTTCAAAATGTTTTCAAATTCGTTCCATTTCCCCTCCAGGATAACAGAAGCTGGATACTCCTATCACTTTAACCCAATGTTAGCTACACTGGAAAACCTCTTTGTGACTGTTACCCTACAACCTTACACAGATTCTCAGCTGCAGCAGGTATATGCAATAGTAGGTACAACTACCTACCGCGGTATCTTTGATTAATTATTTGACTATATCTGATACTCGTGTCACTCACTATTCCAACAACTCCCCCCCGCCCAGGTGATAGGTGGCAAGTTTCCAGCCCTAAAAGGGTGTGCAGAGCGGCTGGTAGGACTCTATAACTCCCTAGATCAGAGGTCTATCAGACACTTGATCAAGTGGGCCACGCGTGTAACAACCCACCTCACCCACTCTCTAACCGTGGTGACAAAGGAAGTGTTTTTAGAGGCTCTAGACTGCTTTTGCAGTTGGCAAAGTAATCCTGGAAAGAGGAGAGACACAGCTCTACAGATCGGGGCCTTTCTTAGTCTTCCTCGCAGCAAGGTTAGTTTGAATGTCCACCACTCTTTAGAAACTCAAAATATATTTCTGTTCCCGCAGAAACAACATCATGAAAATTACACCTCTCTCTCTCAACAACATAACTCCTCTCTCCCAGGTAGAGCACTACCTCACGACGTATCGACCCACAGTAATGACAAGTGAGACCCACTACTCGGTAGGTCGATGTACTCTCCCCATCACCACTACACTTGGACCGGGTACTGGAGATCTGTATGCCCATACTAGACACTCTCTGGTGCTGTTGGAGAAGCTGTCATGTGCTGTGGAGCACAGGGAACCCCTTCTTCTGACAGGAGAGACAGGTAACCATGGGGGGGGGGTTGCTTCATGATCTGGGGAGTGGTATTCTGGTATTCATTTCCCTCAATTGGCTAGTTGATTATTTAGGATCAATGAGGTAGATTAAATGTTCCCATTCTTTGGAAGGCAAAACACACATTTAAAAAAGAACATGTTATCACAAAAGTTACAAACTACTGCCAGTAATATTCCGGCCCATCTGAACTAAAGAGACAGCGGAGATTCTGGGTACATTGTTGCGTGGTTTAGCAAGTTTCCTAAACCACTCCCTCACTGCACCAACCCTCCAAACGAAGAGTAGAGGATTGACAGTGGAGTTTAATAGTACACTCACAATACTGACCGATATGAATATGAAGTAGTTGCACTTCTTTTCGTATGCACTTATCGGGTTCTCAGCACCAGATATGATGCCAATAAAGTTCATTGAGTTGTATATTACAAGGGGAAGGTTGAGTATCACGTATGCTAATGTCAAGACAATGATGGTAGTGGTAGCGGTGTTTGAACGGCGGGAACATGCTTCTCCTGATCTTGCTATTGGATCCTTCTTCCTGCCCAACTGGATTATCGAGATGAAGCAGCAGGGGGAAACTATAAATAGGGGAACTGCGAACTCAACTATTGCCTTGTAGAAAAATAGAGTTGTAAACGCAGGAGAGGGCCAGGGGACAAGACCATGTAGGTCATACACGCAGGATGCATATCTTTCGCTGTAGTAGTAGGAGATAGAGAACCAATAGGGGACTGTAGCCTGGACCAGTTGGAATGTCGTGTATCCTATTGTAACCATAGCAACTCCCCTCCTGGATACCACTACGAGGGGGTTCAACAACACCCTCAATCGGGTGACACTCAGCACCGCTATCAGGAATATACTGAGTCGTATTGCAGCGTTCCACAACACGCCCCAGACTCCACAAGCAAGAGGGGTTGGTTCCCAACTTCTGTCCCCGCTGATCAGGCTGGCAGTGACTGGGATGTGGAGAATTGTGATAACCAGATCTAGGACACAGATAGTGAGATATAGCCCATCACAGACCCGCCTCCAGGCCCGGGCCTGAATGAAATAAAGGAGGATGACTGCATTACCCAGGAGACTGGCTATCGCCATGACAACGGTGCACTCCCCAACAACCACGTCAACAGTACTTGTCATCTGGAATGGAGTTATGTGTTATATCTGGAAATAATACTAGAAAACGAGATGTTTTCTAACGATCCAGGTCAAGTGTCTAGAAATATGCAACAATAAATTGGCGAATAGAAGTTATTGAGCGAGACGAGAGAGCTATTGAGAGAAATATTATTTACTGCAGTAGATGTGTCTACATTCAGTTAGTGGTAACACCATCCCGCTGAAGAGACAGGTCAAAGTGACTTTAATGGGCCCTTGATTATCTCCCTATCTCTCTCCCTATCTCTCTCGCTATCTCCCCTTTACCAAGCGCTGCACCCTCAGTTATTAGTGAATGGCAGGTGTATAGGAACTCAGGCAGTATAAAGGTAAATATTATGCAGCTAAGCTAAGAAAAAACAGAGTACGAAAAAGCTGAGAAAATGCGAATAGTAGGTTATCGATACAAAATGTGTTTTAGAGAGAATGCAAACTTGGAGGAGCTACTTATAACGATAGAGAGAAAGAAGGGTTCCACCTGGCGGTATTGTGGCCAGCCTCAACTGATCAACTGTTCTATAGCTACATCCCTCTCTCTCTGTCTCTCTCTCTCTTTCTCTCTCTCTCTCTCTCTCTCTCTCTCTCTCTCTCTCTCTCTCTCTCTCTCTCTCTCTCTCTCCCTATCATTCTCTGCTCGTTTCAATTTCTCTGATCTTCCCTCTTTAGTTCCACTCAGTCTTCTATTTTCAAACCTCTCGTTCCCCTCTCTATCTCCCTCTCTCTCCCCTCTGTGGCAATCTATTAGTTTTCTTCTTCATCTTTGTTTCTATCCATATTTTACACAGCTGTGGCACAGGTGCCCTTAAAATTGTATTTCAAAAATAGCAAACTAGGAAAATATGGGAAACTATGGGAATTATAAAGTTGTTAGGTTGATATTTAGGCTCTCTCCAGCAGAGATGGCCCCATTAAATGTAGCTAGTAAAAGACAGAGATAGAATGAATGAATGTAGTCGATGGGTCTATGCGGTGAGGCTATCGATCTGTCCATTATATATATATATAATGAGGGAGGCCTCATGAGGTGTAATCTTCAATTTTTCTCCTCCCAAGTCCCAACTCTACTAAACTTCTAATACTCTCCCTTCTTCTACTTTCATCGACCATCAACCACGAAAATAGAGCCTCTAAACAAAAACAGCTGGTGGGGTGTAAATGAGGGGGGGGGGCTAATTATCGAGTATTGGTGAAGCTAGGGTCACGTAATATAGTTTATAAGAGACTGCAATGCGTCCCTGCAATGACAGAAGTACAGCTGGTACTGTAATGTATGTACCACACAGGATGCATATGTTTTGCTGTAGTAGTAGGAGATAGAGAACCAATAGGGGACTGTAGCCTGGACCAGTTGGAATGTCGTGTATCCTATTGTAACCATAGCAACTCCCCTCCTGGATACCACTACGAGGGGGTTCAACAACACCCTCAATCGGGTGACACTCAGCACCGCTATCAGGAATATACTGAGTCGTATTGCAGCGTTCCACAACACGCCCCAGACTCCACAAGCAAGAGGGGTTGGTTCCCAACTTCTGTCCCCGCTGATCAGGCTGGCAGTGACTGGGATGTGGAGAATTGTGATAACCAGATCCAGTACACAGATAGTGAGATATAGCCCATCACAGACCCGCCTCCAGGCCCGGGCCTGAATGAAATAAAGGAGGATGACTGCATTGCCCAGGAGACTGGCTATCGCCATGGCAACAGTGCACTCCCCAACAACCCCGTCAACAGTACTTGTCATCTGGAATGGAGTGATGTGTTATATCTGGAAATAATACTAGAAAACGAGATGTTTTCTAACGATCCAGGTCAAGTGTCTAGAAATATGCAACAATAAATTGGCGAATAGAAGTTATTGAGCGAGACGAGAGAGCTATTGAGAGAAATATTATTTACTGCAGTAGATGTGTCTACATTCAGTTAGTGGTAACACCATCCCGCTGAAGAGACAGGTCAAAGTGACTTTAATGGGCCCTTGATTATCTCCCTATCTCTCTCCCTATCTCTCTCGCTATCTCCCCTTTACCAAGCGCTGCAGGGGCGCTGCACCCCCAGTTATTAGTGAATGGCAGGTGTATAGGAACTCAGGCAGCAAAAATACTCAGGCAGTATAAAGGTAAATATTATGCAGCTAAGCTAAGAAAAAACAGAGTACGAAAAAGCTGAGAAAATGCGAATAGTAGATTATCGATACAAAATGTGTTTTGGAGAGAATACAAACTTGGAAGAGCTACTTATAACGAGAGAGAGAAAGAAGGGTTCCACCTGGCGGTATTGTGGCCAGCCTCAACTGATCAACTGTTATATAGCTACATCTCTCAGCCATCTCTCTGTCTCTCTCTGTCTCTTTCTCTCTCTCTCTCTCTCTCTATCTCTCTCTCTCTCTCTCTATTTCTCTCTCTCTCTCTCTCTTCCCCTCTGTGGCAATCTATTAGTTTTCTTCTTCATCTTTGTTTCTATCCATATTTTACACAGCTGTGGCACAGGTGCCCTTAAAATTGTATTTCAAAAATAGCAAACTAGGAAAATATGGGAAACTATGGGAATTATAAAGTTGTTAGGTTGATATTTAGGCTCTCTCCAGCAGAGATGGCCCCATTAAATGTAGCTAGTAAAAGACAGAGATAGAATGAATGAATGTAGTCGATGGGTCTATGCGGTGAGGCTATCGATCTGTCCATATGAATATATGAGGGAGGCCTCATGAGGTGTAATCTTCAATTTTTCTCCTCCCAAGTCCCAACTCTACTAAACTTTAATACTCTCCCTTCTTCTACTTTCATCGACCATCAACCACGAAAGTAGAGCCTCTAAACAAAAACAGCTGGTGGGGTGTAAATGAGGGGGGCTAATTATCGAGTATTGGTGAAGCTAGGGTCACGTAATATAGTTTATAAGAGACTGCAATGCGTCCCTGCAATGACAGAAGTACAGCTGGTACTGTAATGTATGTATTAACATTATTAAATCCTTTCAACACGGTGAATGCATTGTTTGAGCAATCAGAATCACTAGCCTTCCATGTAACGACCGAATCCGTTAATTTATTAATTGTCATCACCATCCAATTATTTTCAGGTAACGGCAAGACGGCCTCCGTACAGCACCTCGCCACCAGGCTGGGTAAGAAGTTTAGTGGTGGTGAACATGTCTCAGCAAAGTGATCCATCGGACCTAGTTGGCGGGTAGGTAACATACGTGGGGGGTGGGGGCAGTATTATATCACCCCTGGTCCTAAACTGATGTTCGATAGAAGTGTGAATAATGCCCTCAACCCCCAGTCACCGAATTTTCAAATATATTCTGTCTCCTGCCGCTTGGTTGATAGATTATTATATTGTCTGGGTATATGTTTTTCTCTAGCTAGAGTTCGGAAGAACTCACTTTACAGAATACCACATCGATATTGGATAGAGAAAAAACCACGCTGACTTGAAAAAAATCGAAATAATGTACTTTACAAGACATTAAAAATTAAAACAATACAGTGGTTTATTATCTCCACCCATTCACATTATCTGCTAGTTCTACAATTAGTTCACTAAGGGTATCTTTACTGCGATATACCTTTAATGGTCCTGGTATCTCCCTATTCTCTAATAGGACCCACTCATAGTACCAATGTTTCCCAAACATCCGCTCCAGACTCTTCCTCAGGTTGGAGGGAAGCCAGCACCCTGAAACTGGGCCCAGTGTGCAGGGTAG
>AVPN01001315.1:0-20072 GCA_000695325.1 Pleurobrachia bachei | reverse complement strand
TTTTACAGCAAATTTCAATGTTCCTGAATGAATCTATTGCCAAAAAACCTCCTCCAACTTTACACGGTCATATCTCTGGAGTCTAATAAGATAGAGATTTCAAGTTTTTAGGAGAGACAGATAAGACGATTTTTAATGTTTTGTCTGCTTAATGAGGTGCCAACTTTTACCGTCTGTTCACGGGAAATGTTTAAAGTGGTGTAATTAGGCCAAATTAAGAATAAGATCATTTACCCCTCAAACTCAAAGATCACATGTCCAGCTGCTTCTAGGGGACATATGGGTGTTCGAGACCCCTAGAAACAGCTGGATATGTGATCTTTGAGGGGTAAATGTCCTTAATTTGGCCTAATTAGAGCATGATCTTTTTAGCACGTGCGTGCTAAAAACATCATCCTGGGTCAATGCCCTTCGGGCATTGACCCATGCAGGGAAAAAATCTGAAATCTCTATCTCATTAGACTCCAGAGACCTTGTAAAGTTGGAGGAGGTTTTTTGGCAATAGATTCATTCAGGAACATTGAAATTTGCTGTAAAATTGCTACAACTTAGTTTACCCAAAATTTGAATATGAAAGATGCCATATTTTTCACGCAATTCGCGATATAACTGTCCCAGTCACAAAATCACACATATAATAGTGGAATTTGGACCTATTTTATAACGTATGAGCCGGTATGAGTCATACTAAGATCCCTATATTTTATGAGACCGCCAGATAGGTTTTTCGAAATTGCACAAAACTGGGAGTACCAAGTTGTACTACGCATTTTCCATTATAAAGCCTCCTAGAAAATTCATTTTGTTACAGTTGCACAGAAAGGGTCTGGAGGTCCCTGGTTCAATTCCCGGTCGAACCCAGTATTTTTCTTTCCCTATCTAATTCTTGCTCAGATCTCCTTATTCTGAGGGTCAAAAGGATTCTAAAAAGCACCTTATCTGATTAAGATGTCAACACCAGGCTACTAGATGTGGGTACTGGGTGGTTATGATGTAGAAGACACAGAAAACACATACCATATATTTGGTAATAACCTGCACACCAAATCACATACCAACCTCTGTACCCACCAGGTACCACTCACTTACTAACTAACAACCTGGTACATTATAGGCACAGTCCATGGGTCTCACTCAGACGTCACACGCCTTTGAACAACGAAAAAAAGTATGAAAAAAATAACAACAAAAAAAAACTAAATGTTCCAAAATAAGGCCATGGGTGTCATCTATATCACCAAAAAAGTTCATAAACATCCTACTTTCGGTTAAAAAAATATAGCCAAAAAAGGGCCTCGTCTCACTCAGACGTGTGAATCATTTTTTGGAGCAACTTTTTCTTATCACATATCCCTGTGAATTGGTACTAGATACAGCGATAATTTTCATATGGGGTATAAAGAATTATCTCTAGTTTATGCAGCAACTTGATTTTTGTAAAAAAATGGTACCACTTAGGAGACATTCACAATTTAAGTTTTTGTCGAAAAGTCTCACTCAGACAAACAGTCTTGCTCTGTGACGTCTGAGTGAGACTTTTCGATTTTAACCCTCTTAATGTACTTGGATACCCATGCCCCTTTAGTATTTCGTACTTTGATCGATTGCCCAGCTCAACATACCTTTCTTTAGTTTCAGGTGCCAAGGTTTATAAAAAATATCGGATCTGATAGATAGGAAATTTGGAGGGTTGAAAAAAGTCAATTATGTGATGATGTTGGCCAGATTCACTGATCAATAGTATGCTCGTATTATAGCAAAACGTAATGCAGTAAAAATTAGAGATCTAACGTATCATTCAGAGCGATATCTTGATATTTTTCTGACCATTTTTCAGTTTTAACCCTCGTAATGTGTCCGGATACCCTTAAACACGTGAATACATCGTATTTGATCAATCGTTCAGCCCAAGAAAGCTTTTTCTTGTTTCAAGTGTCAAGATTTCTAAAAATGCAACTACCCTTCAGAAAGGAGTATAGATAAAAATAAGGACACTAAACTGTGTAGCGTCCTCGCATTAGTGGGGGTAGACTAAAGTTGTTATCTCATTTGGTTAGTTGGATAATTGGGCAATTAAAAAATAGTTAATTGGGTGCAATGCGCATAGCAGTGATTTCGATATTATCCGATCTAGGATTAATCTAGCAAGGTTTTTAGAGTGTATCAAGCTGAATACTTGATGTAGCAAACCATTGGAACTCCTGAAAGTCTCTAGCGTGGGTGAAATTAGTGTGAAAAGTGGGAGAAACAAAAAATTCGTAAACTTACCAATTATGGCCAATTATGGCTAATTATACCCAATTAACGCAAAATTAGACATATTTTCATACCTCTGAGTCTCATTTTATGGTCATGATCGTGTTCAGCAATAGAAAAAGGCCATATTTCAGTGTATTTAATGAAGTTGATAGTCTCACTCAGTAAGTTTTTGTCGAAAAGTCTCACTCAGACAAACAGTCTTGCTCTGTGACGTCTGAGTGAGACTTTTTGATTTTAACCCTCTTAATGTACCTGGATACCCATGCCCCTTTAGTATTTCGTACTTTGATCGATTGCCCAGCTCAACATACCTTTCTTTAGTTTCAGGTGCCAAGGTTTATAAAAAATATCGGATCTGATAGATAGGAAATTTGGAGGGTTGAAAAAAGTCAATTATGTGATGATGTTGGCCAGATTCACTGATCAATAGTATGCTCGTATTATAGCAAAACGTAATGCAGTAAAAATTAGAGATCTAACGTATCATTCAGAGCGATATCTTGATATTTTTCTGACCATTTTTCAGTTTTAACCCTCGTAATGTGTCCGGATACCCTTAAACACGTGAATACATCGTATTTGATCAATCGTTCAGCCCAAGAAAGCTTTTTCTTGTTTCAAGTGTCAAGATTTCTAAAAATGCAACTACCCTTCAGAAAGGAGTATAGATAAAAATAAGGACACTAAACTGTGTAGCGTCCTCGCATTAGTGGGGGTAGACACCCATAAAAAGTTGTTATCTCGTTTGGTTAGTTGGATAATTGGACAATTAAAAAATATTTCATTGGGTGCAATGCACATAGCAGTATTTTCGATATTATCCGGTCTGAGATTTATCTAGCAGGGTTTTAGAGTATATCAAGCTGAATACTTGATGTAGCAAACCATTGGAACTCCTGAAAGTCTCTAGCGTGGGTGAAATTAGTGTGAAAAGTGGGAGAAACAAAAAATTCGTAAACTTACCAATTATGGCCAATTATGGCTAATTATACCCAATTAACGCAAAATTAGACATATTTTCATACCTCTGAGTCTCATTTTATGGTCATGATCGTGTTCAGCAATAGAAAAAGGCCATATTTCAGTGTATTTAATGAAGTTGATAGTCTCACTCAGACATGTCATCTCACTCAGACACGGTCACCGGTGCCGTAATCTAGAAAATATCTTCAACAGAATCTTCTCAATCACCAGTTGAGTTTGTTTCACTAAAAATCACAGCTTCCAACAAGTTTCATTCCCAGATTGTGTTTAGTTTAGACACAAAAAAACTTTTCGTCCTCAAAATTGTCTCACTCAGACACGATATTTGAACATTTTTCCTGGTTTTCGTATGCTTCTCCATGGGCTATCTCTTGTTCGAGTAGTTACTTTATGGCCTTGCCTAATAACCTGGGGTGGTTCTACAAGTTGAACCCTTTTTTTGGAAAATCTGGAGCTATTTAGAAATGTGTGCCCAAATTTGGCAAGAATTTGACCCAACTTTGAATAATTCTCACGGATTCATCTTTTTGGTTTTGGACCTAAAACAAGTTGCAATCAATAGCCCAAACAATTCCCTTCACCCCTATACACAGTAAAACCCTTCAATTCCCGTTTCAATTTTCATGAAAAATTCATATGCGCCATGGACTGTGCCTATAATGTAATCTAGTTAATGAGTCCTATTTACCCGAAATATCCTGGAGAAAGGAATGCTGTCTGGTTCCTTCTAGTTCGTAGGGACGGTGATATAATAAATAATACTGCAGTGAGGGTTAGGAATTTCGAAATTGGCTTGACATAAACATGATAATGATAAGTGGAACGTGGGACAAATAGCAATACATCAACTACAACGTAAAACTATTTAGTATTTATTGAGGAATGAGGATGACTGTGAAATGTAAGAGTCGAGTGCTGTAATTACACATATTTTGGGTGACAAGTCCCATGTTCACAGTAAACAGTTGTAGTAAATGCTAACATAAGTTTATTATGTTGTTGCGTTCGTATGAAATATTATGGATATTATTATTATGGCGATTGTTCATCTATTGCAGCCGCGAGCTCCGTTCTTTCTCAGAAACATGAGATAATTTGGCTTATAAAAAGAGAAGCATGTACGTGGTTGCATCGAAAGTCATAAACTTCAAAAATTGCTGGCATAATTGACTATGAGAGACGTAAAGAGAAAAATATAAAGTAATATAGGGACAATAGAATTAATATAATTCTGTGTGTGGGGGAAAGACCACCACGCTTGGATGTAGAAGCTGGGCCTGTGTAATATTCAGATCTATATGTGATCTGCAATATTGGATTGAACGTCCAGCTTCCATGAAAAGAAGTAGCTCTTTCTATCTCTATATTATATGCATGTCATGTTAATATCGATCTATCAGCCAGTATCCGTTATCCAAACATTTATGAATAAACGGGGCCAAATAAACATATGCATATAGCTCTATAATGCATGCTTACAAGTCAAACTAAGAAGTAAGAGCTGTTGTAATTGATATGGGGTAAGGAACGACGAGGAGCTGAACAAGCTTCTTTCCGGAATGATTATATATATATCTGATCGTGGTACCTTTATATTGTCTTTGTTAAGATCCTACACCGGTGTCACTTCCTTACAAAGCCTCCCTGGAAACATTCTGTATCCAGTCCAACTGACTGATCTCCTATGGGATAGCAACGCACCTGTAAAAGGAAAAGTGGTTTAAAATTATACTGATAACAATCAAATTATATATAAGCACACTGTGGAGTTTGATGAAACAAGGACTCCTAGATCTTTGACAGATTCACTAGGGGATATCGTCTCCCCTCCGGGCCCACTGTAGGAATAGTTTTGAGTGGAGAAAGGCAGCTCCCTTAAAAGTTGGGTAGAGCGAAGGGTATAGTTCATAACTTCCCCCTTGTCCTGGTGTAGGGACATGTTGTTATCTGTCGCCCAACGTGCAAACACAGCTAAACTTTTCTGAAGTTCCTCCCTCTCCTCCAATGACTTGATCGCCTTCCATAGCTTGGAATCGTCTGCAAAGGTGAGGACTGTGCCAGAGAGTAGTGTCTCTATGTCTATCATATAGACTAAAAACAACAAGGGACCAATAACGGTACCCTGTGGAACACCACTGATGACCAATTCCTCCCGAGACTGAGCACCATCTACCATCACTGTTTGTACTCTTTCTGAAAGGAAATTGTTTATCCAACGGTGCAGCTGTCCCCGAATACCGTACTTCTCCAATTTTGCCATCAGGACCTTGACATCGACTTTGTCGAACGCCTTCTCCATGTCTAAATAAACGACATCCACTTCGTGTCCGTTATTCAGTTCTCTCATGACATTATCGTAGTGGTTTAGGAGTTGGGTCAAGCAGCTTCTGTTCCTCCGGAATCCATGCTGGCCATCGTTGAAGAGCCCATTTCCTTCAAGATGATCGATAACCTTATTTCTTACAACTCTCTCAAATGTTTTAATCATGTGGGAGGTAAGTGTGACAGGCCGATAATTTTTAGCCTCCATTTTGGATCCTTTCTTAAACACGGGTGTTATATATTGGCAAACAATCCCAAAGTAACCATAAGGGGTATGCCAGTTGTTTCCGACACTTAGACAGTATAACCGCTGGTATGTCCCCTGGTGGTGCTCCAGCGTAAGGATCTAACTCAGCCAAAGCATCCTCGATGCAGCCGGGAGTAAGCATAGTAAGTAGTGAAATTCCTCACAATTGTGACACAGTTGAAAAGCAATAGAGGGGGGTGATTGGTTTGTTGAGTAAAGACTGTTTGTCTCTAGCAGCAGATTCATTCATATTCAGATTGCAAACCATGCTATTGACTGCAATGATTAAAAGTAGTGGAGTGAGATATGGGTGGTATTTCATGGAATAGGGTCGGGTAATGATTTGATACGGGAAATTTCTTTTTAGATTTGGGTGGCGCTGAAAAGCACCGTTTTGTTGTTACTAAAAGGTAACAACAGGAGAGAACCTAAATACTTAGGCACGCTCTCCTCGGATTCGTCGAGCCAGCTGAATGTCCTTGGGCATGATTGTGACCCTCTTGGCATGGATGGCACACAGGTTGGTGTCTTCAAAGAGTCCAACAAGGTAAGCTTCGCTAGCCTCCTGCAGGGCCATCACAGAAGTGCTCTGGAATCGAAGGTCAGTCTTGAAATCCTGGGCAATCTCACGAACAAGACGCTGGAAGGGCAGCTTCCTCAGGAGCAGTTCAGTAGACTTCTGGTATCGCCTTATCTCTCGAAGGGCAACGGTACCGGGCCTGTACCTGTGGGGCTTCTTCACTCCTCCAGTGGCGGGAGCACTCTTTCGAGCGGCCTTGGTGGCAAGCTGCTTTCGGGGAGCCTTTCCTCCAGTAGATTTACGGGCGGTCTGCTTGGTTCGGGCCATTTTGATTCGATTGTTGTCAAAGTTATTTAGTGGCAAGAACTCCAGGTATTTATACCAAGGACCGTTTGTGTAATTGGAAATTGGCCAATAAGAGCGCAGTACGAGAGCTAACCTGATTCGTTGCTGGAGTAGATAGCGCGACGCTCATTGGTTTGTCGGGGCTAAACATTGGATAGTTTGAGACAGTTTTGGGATTGAATGCGCGCATTTTGCCACGAACAAGAATGCAAAGTTATTAAAATTGATGAGTAAGATAGTATTTATAGCAGTTGTGATTCCTCAAATGTAACACAACCCAAACTCAAGATATCAAATTTGACTACATATCTGTACCGCACATCGAACAATGTCTGGACGTGGTAAAGGAGGCAAGGGTCTCGGAAAGGGAGGCGCCAAGCGTCATCGAAAGATTCTACGTGATAACATCCAGGGAATCACCAAGCCCGCCATCCGACGACTTGCAAGGAGGGGAGGAGTGAAGCGAATCAGCGGACTGATCTACGAGGAGACTCGAGGTGTCCTGAAGGTCTTTCTGGAGAACGTGATTAGGGATGCCGTGACCTACTGTGAGCATGCCAAGAGGAAGACTGTCACCGCTATGGATGTTGTGTACGCTCTGAAGCGACAGGGACGTACCCTCTACGGATTCGGAGGTTAATTACCCCGAATTCTTAGGTGCTGGGTTCGCCCAGCACCGCCAACGGCTTTTTTCAAAGCCACCCAAATATAAATAAACAAGATAGTTAACAGATTGTTTTATGGGTGCTTATCCGGGTCATTCAAGGGTTTTAGTCTGCAATAATGGACCTTTATTTTATGGCAAAACATTGTCCAAACACCCTTTTCACCTCAAATTTCAGCAACCCTGCTCTGATCAAAACCTATTTCGATAAAACTTATCCCTGAGCCCAAAAAAATCAACGCCAGAACCTTCCAGAAAGATGTTTTTGATTGTATTTGCCAGTCAATTTTGTGTGGTTCCGACATACCAAAAAGTGGAAAAATTTCCCAATCTTCAGCCCGTACCATTCAAGTTGTAAAGCTTTGACTTTGGTTGAAGGTGACCTATGCAACAAGAAATATTTATCATCCAGTGGTTGTAGCTTTTGCATAGCGGGACTCCGGTTTTTGTGGTTTTTGTGGTTTGGGATTTCGATCATACCATACACCGTATGGTGAAATGTTCTTTGGACCATTGATAATTGAAACAGCAGGTACCTAGTACATCAACTAATTTATTATGGCACTCATATCTAACGTGGCTGGGCGTGGCTACACATAAACTGAACACATTAAAAATGGACCGGTTGATCATATGTAAATAAATCGGCTGGTTGCGTTCAATTTCCCATTCGAGGCCTAAAATTTCCTTCCCACCCAACTACTATTCTGAATCGAAGTTGAAAAGTTGGAAAAGTAAAAAAATGTGGTAATTAAAAAGCTTGTTTAAGAACAAACAAAATGTGGCTCCAACTTGTGGGCGGGATGTATCGAGAAGAATGAGAACCAATAGTGCCGTTCAAGAGTGATGGAACAGCCGTTGACTGTGTCGTTAATTAGCTCAGTTTCTTTTTTTAAATTGGGTGGCTTTGAAAAAAGCCTTTTTGCCGTGTTTAATAAACACGACGGGAGTATCTCCAGTTTACTTGGAGACTGAGGAGGTGTACTTGGTAACAGCCTTGGTTCCCTCAGACACGGCGTGCTTGGCCAGTTCACCGGGCAAAAGCAGCCTCACGGCGGTCTGGACCTCTCTGGAGGAGATGGTCTTTCGCTTGTTGTAGTGTCCAAGTCGAGAGGCCTCTCCGGCGATCCTCTCAAAGATGTCGTTCACAAAGGAGTTCATGATGGACATGGCCTTGGAGCTGACACCAGTGTCGGGGTGGACCTGCTTGAGGACCTTGTAGATGTAGATGGAGTAGGATTCCTTCCTCTTCTTCTTTCGCTTCTTGTCTCCTCCGACACGTCCGGCCTTCTTGCCTGCCTTCTTCTCGGCTTTCTTTCCAGATACAGGGGGCATGTTGAAGTAAAGTTGAAGGTTGCAGTAGTTGTGTAAGCAGCTAGACTTGAATTGTTATAGTTAGCTCGCTGGCGGCGGTATTTAAACAGCATTGGATTCTGTGAAACAAGTAAACCAATGAGAATGCAGACTTTTACAGGTAGCCAATGAGAAGAAAGCGCGCGAACTGGCTGAATCTCATTGGACATGCTGCTATGGCAAACCGAATAGGGGGGCTGCTTATTGGCCATTAGCGCTACCCAATGGGCGAGTAGTGTTTTAAAATAAAGATCCCTCATTGGCTGTTTAAAATCCGACGACATGTTTAAATACGAGAAATTTTTTCAAAAGTTCAATTCATTTCTACTGCTCAACACTTTTTGAAGACCCACAGTAACCCACTAAAACATGTCTGGACGTGGCAAAGGAGGCAAAGCTAAGGCTAAGGCCAAATCCCGATCTTCCAGGGCTGGTCTGCAGTTCCCCGTTGGTCGTGTTCACAGACTGCTCAGGAAGGGCAACTACGCTGAGAGAGTTGGAGCTGGTGCCCCCGTGTACCTTGCGGCTGTCATGGAGTACCTGGCTGCTGAAATCCTGGAGTTGGCTGGCAATGCTGCCCGTGACAACAAGAAGACCAGGATCATTCCTCGACACTTGCAGCTGGCAGTAAGGAACGACGAGGAGCTGAACAAGCTTCTTGCCGGAGTGACTATTGCTCAGGGAGGTGTTCTGCCCAATATCCAGGCTGTTCTCCTGCCCAAGAAGTCTGCCTCTGCAAAGGCAAAGTAAATCGTGCAACGGTTTACCGCTAGTTTCTCCAGCTGGAGAAACTGGCAAAAAGGTGCTTTTCAGCGCCACCCAAATCCAAAAAGAAACTCTTGAATCCTTCTCGAATCGCAATTCCTAAGCGAGAAAGTTTACCCGGGCACGTCGCTCCCTCTGGTCACGCCCCCGGTAAACACAATTTTATTTCTTGCTGAGAAAATTTTCTCGAATAGCGATTGCTTACCGAGAACGGAATCATTATGCATTATTTACACGTCTACCGCCCTAATTTTGCCTGTGTGCAATGTCACTGCCTGACAGCCCTAAGTTGTTAGCAGACTGCAGTCACATTCCGTGGCATGTCTGACAGATAATACTGAAAGTAGGGTATTTAGGTTTAGTTTAATCAAGTTTCCTCTTACATCTTACCATATACCTCTCCTTAGGAGGCCGGTCGACATCCGGATAGCATCACACTGGAGGATATGATCCCACTCTCACAAGCATCGGATCCCATTATTGGGATCTTATCACCGGGCAAAAGCAGCCTCACGGCGGTCTGGACCTCTCTGGAGGAGATGGTCTTTCGCTTGTTGTAGTGTCCAAGTCGAGAGGCCTCTCCGGCGATCCTCTCAAAGATGTCGTTCACAAAGGAGTTCATGATGGACATGGCCTTGGAGCTGACACCAGTGTCGGGGTGGACCTGCTTGAGGACCTTGTAGATGTAGATGGAGTAGGATTCCTTCCTCTTCTTCTTTCGCTTCTTGTCTCCTCCGACACGTCCGGCCTTCTTGCCTGCCTTCTTCTCGGCTTTCTTTCCAGATACAGGAGGCATGTTGAAGTAAAGTTGAAGGTTGCAGTAGTTGTGTAAACAGCTAGACTTGAATTGTTAAAGTTAGCTCGCTGGCGGCGGTATTTAAACAGCATTGGATTCTGTGAAACAAGTAAACCAATGAGAATGCAGACTTTTACAGGTAGCCAATGAGAAGAAAGCGCGCGAACTGGCTGAATCTCATTGGACATGCTGCTATGGCAAACCGAATAGGGGGGCTGCTTATTGGCCATTAGCGCTACCCAATGGGCGAGTAGTGTTTTAAAATAAAGATCCCTCATTGGCTGTTTAAAATCCGACGACATGTTTAAATACGAGAAATTGTTTCAAAAGTTCAATTCATTTCTACTGCTCAACACTTTTTGAAGACCCACAGTAACCCACTAAAACATGTCTGGACGTGGCAAAGGAGGCAAAGCTAATCTAAGGCCAAATCCCGATCTTCCAGGGCTGGTCTGCAGTTCCCCGTTGGTCGTGTTCACAGACTGCTCAGGAAGGGCAACTACGCTGAGAGAGTTGGAGCTGGTGCCCCCGTGTACCTTGCGGCTGTCATGGAGTACCTGGCTGCTGAAATCCTGGAGTTGGCTGGCAATGCTGCCCGTGACAACAAGAAGACCAGGATCATTCCTCGACACTTGCAGCTGGCAGTAAGGAACGACGAGGAGCTGAACAAGCTTCTTGCCGGAGTGACTATTGCTCAGGGAGGTGTTCTGCCCAATATCCAGGCTGTTCTCCTGCCCAAGAAGTCTGCCTCTGCCAAGGCAAAGTAAACCGTGCAACGGTTTACCGCTAGTTTCTCCAGCTGGAGAAACTGGCAAAAAGGTGCTTTTCAGCGCCACCCAAATCCAAAAAGAAACTCTTGAATCCTTCTCGAATCGCAATTCCTAAGCGAGAAAGTTTACCCGGGCACGTCGCTCCCTCTGGTCACGCCCCCGGTAAACACAATTTTATTTCTTGCTGAGAAAATTTTCTCGAATAGCGATTGCTTACCGAGAACGGAATCATTATGCATTATTTACACGTCTACCGCCCTAATTTTGCCTGTGTGCAATGTCACTGCCTGACAGCCCTAAGTTGTTAGCAGACTGCAGTCACATTCCGTGGCATGTCTGACAGATAATACTGAAAGTAGGGTATTTAGGTTTAGATTAATTTAATCAAGTTTCCTCTTACATCTTACCATATACCTCTCCTTAGGAGGCCGGTCGACATCCGGATAGCATCACACTGGAGGATATGATCCCACTCTCACAAGCATCGGATCCCATTATTGGGATCTTATCCCCTCACCCATGGATCGGATCACATTATTGGAATCTGATGTCACAGAGATCAGTGGGAACGGGCACAGTTTTCTCTAGATTTGCGATCGCCACAGTCCTAGTGTACTTTAATGTTCCAAGTTTCTAGTACGCATACATACGTAAAGATTTTTGAGCCGCTATAACTTTTGCCACCTTTCGGTTTAGTGCCTGTCTTCTTCGGAAGAAGACAGGCACTAAACCGAAAGGTGGCAAAAGTTATAGCGACGAAATCTAAAATGGAGATGAAATCAGACAAAACAATTTCTGCCTCAATTCGTATCCCCTTTTCATTTGTATCATATGAAAAGAGATCGTCCTAGAAACCAGTTTAAATGTATGCCCTATCACCCTACATAATCCATTTTTGATCTCATTGATCAGAATTGGAGTATGCTTGATAGAAGAGGAAGGGGTAAGAATTTGATACGGGGAACTTCTTTTGTTAGATTTGGGTGGCGCTGAAAAGCACCGTTTTGTTGTTACTAAAAGGTAACAACAGGAGAGAACCTAAATACTTAGGCACGCTCTCCTCGGATTCGTCGAGCCAGCTGAATGTCCTTGGGCATGATTGTGACCCTCTTGGCATGGATGGCACACAGGTTGGTGTCTTCAAAGAGTCCAACAAGGTAAGCTTCGCTAGCCTCCTGCAGGGCCATCACAGAAGTGCTCTGGAATCGAAGGTCAGTCTTGAAATCCTGGGCAATCTCACGAACAAGACGCTGGAAGGGCAGCTTCCTCAGGAGCAGTTCAGTAGACTTCTGGTATCGCCTTATCCCTGTGGGGCTTCTTCACTCCTCCCGTGGCGGGAGCACTCTTTCGAGCGGCCTTGGTGGCAAGCTGCTTTCGGGGAGCCTTTCCTCCAGTAGATTTACGGGCGGTCTGCTTGGTTCGGGCCATTTTGATTCGATTGTTGTCAAAGTTATTTAGTGGCAAGAACTCCAGGTATTTATACCAAGGACCGTTTGTGTAATTGGAAATTGGCCAATAAGAGCGCAGTACGAGAGCTAACCTGATTCGTTGCTGGAGTAGATAGCGCGACGCTCATTGGTTTGTCGGGGCTAAACATTGGATAGTTTGAGACAGTTTTGGGATTGAATGCGCGCATTTTGCCACGAACAAGAATGCAAAGTTATTAAAATTGATGAGTAAGATAGTATTTATAGCAGTTGTGATTCCTCAAATGTAACACAACCCAAACTCAAGATATCAAATTTGACTACATATCTGTACCGCACATCGAACAATGTCTGGACGTGGTAAAGGAGGCAAGGGTCTCGGAAAGGGAGGCGCCAAGCGTCATCGAAAGATTCTACGAGATAACATCCAGGGAATCACCAAGCCCGCCATCCGACGACTTGCAAGGAGGGGAGGAGTGAAGCGAATCAGCGGACTGATTTACGAGGAGACCCGAGGTGTACTGAAGGTCTTTCTGGAGAACGTGATTAGGGATGCCGTGACCTACTGTGAGCATGCCAAGAGGAAGACTGTCACCGCTATGGTTGAAGCGACAGGGACGTACCCTCTACGGATTCGGAGGTTAATTACCCCGATATCCAAGGTATCGGGCTTGTCCGATACCGAAAACGGCTTTTTTCAAAGCCACCCAATTTTAAAAGAGAACCGATCAAATAGGTACATCATCTATTCACATTATAGAACGTTAGCCAGTGATATCTAGACGACCATATGATCAGCGTTCAGCCTTATTAGCTTAGACTAAATTTGTAAACTCACATTAGTAGGTAAGTAAATGGGACAGTCCACGTCTGAGTGAGATTTACAACACAAAATTTTACAAAAATAGGCTTGCTACATTACCTGAAGATGCTCTAGTTTGTGCAACAAGCCTATTTTTGTAAAAATATTGTACCACTGCGGAGAAATTTTGTGTTGTCTGAGTGAGATTGTCTCACTCAGACGTGGACTGTCCCAAATGCAGTGTATAATGCAACATTGCATTTTACACTGCATTATTACATTTTACACAGTTGATCAGGAGACCCTAGTTGGTTACCTTAGTAAACCTTTAATTAAGGATATGGCCAAACAATATCCTTAATTATGTTTATCTTAATTTTAGAGTTTCTTATTTTTATGCAATCTTACAACTTCTTCCACTCTGACAAGGGAAAGCGTATCATGGAGAGTGGTTGGAGAGCAGCTGGCATCATTGATGCGTTGAATAACGCACGTAGTGACAGTGTTGTAAATGATTTGGTTGACCCTTTTACTTCAATGGCAATTTGAATTAAGTGTAGATTGTATTTTAGCCTTTTTATCCAAATTTTGGTCATATTTTTCGCTAAAAAATATCCTTAATAATGTTATCCTTAATTTTAGGAACGATATTAATGGGTTTGCTAATATTCAATTAATAAGGTACCAAGTCGCAAAACTGCACAGTCACGTGTGATAGTAGCTACTCCGCCGTAGTAATGCCTTCCACCGAACTGAGCGTGCTCCAGACGAAGCACTCACAAAACAACAAACATGCTTGGAAGACTTGGCACCTCGTCATGGCATGGGTGTAGGGTAGTGGGTACCGAAAGTAACCCGGGCACATACCGCTCCCTCACATTTCAGTATGATTTGTGCCGACTAATATTAGTGAAATCATGCTCCGAGATTTATTTACATTTAGTAAATCCGGGAAGCTTTACGTTGATCATGTTGTGAAGGAAAGAGAAAATAATCAAGGGATTTCTTGGGTATTTGGGTGGCTTTGAAAAAAGCCGTTGTTTCTGAAAGCAATATATGCTTTCAGAAGATGTGAACTATGTCACCGTTTACTTCTTAGCCTTCTTAGGGGTAGCCTTCTTTGCAACAGGCTTCTTCTTGGCTGCAACAGGCTTCTTCTTCGGGGTAGACTTCTTGGCAGCAGCAGTCTTCTTCTTTGGGGCAGCCTTCTTGGGAGTACCAGCCTTCTTAACGGCGGCCTTCTTGGCAGCAGGTTTCTTGGCAGCAGGCTTCTTGACAGCAGGTTTCTTGGCAGCGGGCTTCTTTACTGCGGCAGCCAGTTTGAAAGATCCTGAACATCCAACTCCACTCTTTTTAACAAGAGCTCCAGCCTTGAGACCCCTGAGAAGGGCAGACCTGAGTAGGGATTCGTGCCTATCTCCGACCTTGTAGTTGGCAGAGATGTACTTGGAGATAGCAATCTTTGAGCTTCCGGAACGGTTTGCAAGAGCAGCGATGGCCGCGGCGATCATCTCCTTGTACTGAGGATGCTCAGAGGGCTTCTTGGGAGCGGCCTTCTTGACCTTGGTTGGAGTAGCAGAAACGGGTGCCATGATGATGTGGTGTTGTATTCGGTTAAGTTGAAGGTATACGACTTGGATTGCACGAACAGTTAATAGCCGGGGTTTTAATAAATACGCGCGTATTCTACCTTTTTTATCGACGTGTTCTTTGCTTCGTGTCTTGAATTCAACGCCGCGATGAACGTTGAGATGTAATTAATACACTGGTCGAAAATCACTAATTATGCAATTTATACTGAATTTTAATAGCTAATATTCTTGTTCACAACTCATTAGACAATTTTCTTGGCTACCAAACAATTTTTTTGAAAATCTACCAACATTTTGTTCCACAATTGCCCTCTCAAGACACTTAATCGTAAATGTATAAAAAATATGTTTGATATCCTGAATTTCTAGAAAAATGTTGATTAATCATTAAATTGATCATTGAAAGATGTTAAATGGACATTTTTCTCCCTCCTTACCAAAAATCACGATCCTTAATGCTTTTTTTCTTGGGTTTTGGTTGCCTTTTAGAAACCCGACTCTGAAAGAAAAAATACCGGTAAAATGTCAAAATTTTTGGCTCGGTTAGAAAACTTGAAAAGGCCGTCTTTCAGTTGGTCTGTTGAAGCCAAATAACATTGTTTATTCTTTTTACCACCGAAAGGAAAGTTATAGGGTTTACGGGCGTTACGTGTCAACTTGTTTTAATCCCCGATAGTTATCTATATCGGGGTTTAAATAACAAGTTGGTCCGTCGTACGCGGCAAATGGAAAATTGCCCTTAGGACAGCTATCCATGCTATCGATTTGATAAAACCAGCTAAAAACGGCACAAAATTGCTTGGAACGGAGTAAAAAGGTGCTTGTCTTGATCAAGCTTGAGACGGATTGTCCCACGGGTGTCCCACTGTCTTTGCATCACCTGTGATTTTGGGTCGTAACCGGGCTAAATTAAATTGATCATAACTCATCAAAAAATAGCCTACATTAATCAAACCAAAAACAGTGCTGTAGAGAATTGTCAGGCGAACATTTTGGTTGCAAGATTGACATCTCAAGTCTTACAAATCGTCAGATAAATCGCCTTAAAGTCAAAAAGACGTGTTCATGAAATCCGACCGGGGTTCACGTTTTGAAAAATTCACAAATGTTTCTTGGCAGCAGGCTTCTTGACAGCAGGTTTCTTGGCAGCGGGCTTCTTTACTGCGGCAGCCAGTTTGAAAGATCCTGAACATCCAACTCCACTCTTTTTAACAAGAGCTCCAGCCTTGAGACCCCTGAGAAGGGCAGACCTGAGTAGGGATTCGTGCCTATCTCCGACCTTGTAGTTGGCAGAGATGTACTTGGAGATAGCAATCTTTGAGCTTCCGGAACGGTTTGCAAGAGCAGCGATGGCCGCGGCGATCATCTCCTTGTACTGAGGATGCTCAGAGGGCTTCTTGGGAGCGGCCTTCTTGACCTTGGTTGGAGTAGCAGAAACGGGTGCCATGATGATGTGGTGTTGTATTCGGTTAAGTTGAAGGTATACGACTTGGATTGCACGAACAGTTAATAGCCGGGGTTTTAATAAATACGCGCGTCTTCTACCTTTTTTATCGACGTGTTCTTTGCTTCGTGTCTTGAATTCAACGCCGCGATGAACGTTGAGATGTAATTAATACACTGGTCGAAAATCACTAATTATGCAATTTATACTGAATTTTAATAGCTAATATTCTTGTTCACAACTCATTAGACAATTTTCTTGGCTACCAAACAATTTTTTTGAAAATCTACCAACATTTTGTTCCACAATTGCCCTCTCAAGACACTTAATCGTAAATGTATAAAAAATATGTTTGATATCCTGAATTTCTAGAAAAATGTTGATTAATCATTAAATTGATCATTGAAAGATGTTAAATGGACATTTTTCTCCCTCCTTACCAAAAATCACGATCCTTAATGCTTTTTTTCTTGGGTTTTGGTTGCCTTTTAGAAACCCGACTCTGAAAGAAAAAATACCGGTAAAATGTCAAAATTTTTGGCTCGGTTAGAAAACTTGAAAAGGCCGTCTTTCAGTTGGTCTGTTGAAGCCAAATAACATTGTTTATTCTTTTTACCACCGAAAGGAAAGTTATAGGGTTTACGGGCGTTACGTGTCAACTTGTTTTAATCCCCGATAGTTATCTATATCGGGGTTTAAATAACAAGTTGGTCCGTCGTACGCGGCAAATGGAAAATTGCCCTTAGGACAGCTATCCATGCTATCGATTTGATAAAACCAGCTAAAAACGGCACAAAATTGCTTGGAACGGAGTAAAAAGGTGCTTGTCTTGATCAAGCTTGAGACGGATTGTCCCACGGGTGTCCCACTGTCTTTGCATCACCTGTGATTTTGGGTCATAACCGGGCTCCATTAAATTGATCATAACTCATCAAAAAATAGGCTACATTAATCAAACCAAAAACGGTGCTGTAGAGAATTGTCAGGCGAACATTTTGGTTGCAAGATTGACATCTCAAGTCTTACAAATCGTCAGATAAATCGCCTTAAAGTCAAAAAGACGTGTTCATGAAATCCGACCGGGGTTCACGTTTTGAAAAATTCACAAATTTGTGAATTTTTCATTTATGCAAAGTTGCTCGGATGACATTGCATCACTCATAAGAGTTGTAGGGAATTGTCTGTATCGCACTGTATTTTGCCCTGTTATGAAGCTCATTGCTGCTTGAATAACATCTCAGTTGTACATGGTGGTAGGGTTGAGATAGACCACTAGTAGAGTCGGTAAGCACACTCAGTGCAGAAATCAGAGGAGGTGAGTGTCACTCACCTCCTCTGATTTCTATGAAACTGTTCACATACTAAGAGGTGGTACTGGAGGTGCAAATACCGCTTGGTTGGGTATTTTCAGTGTAGGGAGGACTCTGAACTTGTGTTTGCAGTTCTTCTGCAGTATATGGTGGTTCCAGCGGGGGGTGATTCCTTCGAATCCGTTGTGTAGGCTGGGACTAGAGTTTGTGATGCCCGATTAGTCGTGACTGCCATCTTGTGAGTAACGATATTTTAATGAGGGGATTTTAGCTAAATAAGGGCCGAAACTAGGGAAAAATTTAGTTAGTGTGAGCAGGCAAACCGCAGCATAGGCATCGGAGACAGTCAGTACCTAGAGATAGCGTTTCGGGAGATGGTGTCTTGCATACTGGACAAGTGGGGGCTGGGTTGACAGCGAAGAATGAAGATATCAGCAGGGCCATGGTGCCTTTAGAGTTTGCATTGGAGTGCCAGATCTCTGACTGGCCGGTCATAAACTCTCCCACAAAGTCATTAATGGCATCAAGAGTTGCCGATAGATCTTCTTTTCTTGGTTCGTTGGAGTTGCAGTTGGTCGGCAATGCACCCTCGTTGCTCAGAATCAGATCTAACACTGCTTTCACAGAAGAGGAGTGCTCGGAAGAGTTGACGCTGAATTTGACACGACACAAAAGGTCCTTCTGAAGGTCATTCATTGCTGTTTTGGTCGGTTAGAAGTTGAAATTGACGGTTTTCGGCGGCTTACTGGCGTCTAGCTGAGTGTACAAGGGTGGTACACACGGACAAAAAAAAGAAATAAAGATACGTGTCAACTTGTTTTAATCCCCGATAGTTATCTATATCGGGGTTTAAATAACAAGTTGGTCCGTCGTACGCGGCAAATGGAAAATTGCCCTTAGGACAGCTATCCATGCTATCGATTTGATAAAACCAGCTAAAAACGGCACAAAATTGCTTGGAACGGAGTAAAAAGGTGCTTGTCTTGATCAAGCTTGAGACGGATTGTCCCACGGGTGTCCCACTGTCTTTGCATCACCTGTGATTTTGGGTCGTAACCGGGCTAAATTAAATTGATCATAACTCATCAAAAAATAGCCTACATTAATCAAACCAAAAACAGTGCTGTAGAGAATTGTCAGGCGAACATTTTGGTTGCAAGATTGACATCTCAAGTCTTACAAATCGTCAGATAAATCGCCTTAAAGTCAAAAAGACGTGTTCATGAAATCCGACCGGGGTTCACGTTTTGAAAAATTCACAAATTTGTGAATTTTTCATTTATGCAAAGTTGCTCGGATGACATTGCATCACTCATAAGAGTTGTAGGGAATTGTCTGTATCGCACTGTATTTTGCCCTGTTATGAAGCTCATTGCTGCTTGAATAACATCTCAGTACATGGTGGTAGGGTTGAGATAGACCACTAGTAGAGTCGGTAAGCACAGGTGATGAAAAGACAGTGGGACACCCTGTAGAATAGGGACGGTATCAGACGGTGTTGCAACGGCATGATACCGTCGGTATCAGGTGGTCTCTAGACGGTAGCGCCCCCTGTCTGGCGCTGCCGACCCCATCTGAGCGCACTGTCAAATGGGGTATATACCCCATTTGACAGTGCGCTATATACCTACATATTAATTAATATAGTCTGACAGTCTGATAGTATTAATACTACATATACGGCGCCGTCATACAGACTGCCTACGGTGTCGTCTCAAAGTTGAGACGGCTCGCAATTAAATTTAAACTACCGTCTAGACAACTTCTCCAGCAATTCCGAAACAAAAACTATATTAGTTAGGGGCGGGATTGCCTAGTTAAGTCAGACTATATGTTTCGAGCTAGAACATAACAAGGGTGGGAAGGCCTCGAATGGGAAATTGAAGGCAACCAACGGATTTCTTCACCAATGTGTCCCTAAGGGTCCCATGACCAATATAACACCAAAATGTTCGGTAACATGGGGTGTGAGGTGAAACATGGTTATTTTCGGGTGGGCATGGTACCTGTGTTTTCAGCCTGTGGCCAATCCTCTTAGAATATGAGTAGAGAAAAATCTAGGGGCACTAAAGTGATTAACGTCCTCGCATTAGTGGGGTAGGTGCTGACATTAAGTCTCTATCTCGTCTAGTTTTTAGGCTAGGGTAAACCGGGGCAATTTGAACAATGTGCTGCCCGTCATAACGACGTCATCCTATCTCCAGAAGAAGACTGCTAGTTCGAGCCTGCCCATTGCCACTAAAATGGTTTATGTTGGCCAATTTCAGATTTGAAAAAACTAGCTGAAAGCTAACAATATTCGCTTTCAGATGGTATGAAAATTATTTTAATATTCGCATGTTTTCATTCCAAATTCTGGTAATTCGAACCACCGGGGCAATTCGAATCACAGGGGCAATTCGAACCACGGCTATTTGGTTAAAATACTTACTTTGATACTTGGTTCGGTCTCCTCAATCATTCGAGTGGCCG
>AVPN01001313.1:0-12481 GCA_000695325.1 Pleurobrachia bachei | reverse complement strand
GGGGGAATGTGGTCCACTACTGCATCTGGGGGTGCTGATTCCTCCTCTATACTACATCTGGAGTGGAGGAATTATTGAGGTTAATTAACTACCAATAGCTGATGTTATAGTGGTGGAGTATTTTCAATGAGTGTTTGATAAATAATTAATGAACTAAAAAAACAGTCAAATTACAGGTCCATATCTGAAAGACCATACATTCCAAACTAATCCTATAAAATTGACATACCTCCAATGGGTTGGTTTCCCCACATGGGCTGGTGTGTCCATGGGAAAAAGCTTAATACGGGTGTCTCTAAGTGGTGTAATGAGAAGTCCCTTCTGTTTACCAGTCACTAGAGGATTACCTAGTCCTTCAATCACCTGTTACAGAGATCAGATAGTAATACACCAAACAAACAATTTGTAACCATCAAACTAAACTAAACTCTGTATTCAGCCGTACTTGATCAACTAGTAAATTACCTCTTTGTACTGTAGGAGATGGGGGAACATATGGAAGTGGTCTCCTATGAAGAAAGTATAGGGCATATAGGCTAGTCTCTCGCTGTATTGTTCTGCTAGCTCTATTGGTGACGTAACACTGTCTGTGATGATGTAATCCATGTACTCGGCCCCTGAGGTACCGGGGTAACCCAACCACATTACCTGCAGGGAGATGGAAGGGGTTGTAGAGATGGGGAGGGAAGGGGATTGGAGATGGGGGATTAGTACTCGGCTCCTGAGGTACCGGGGAAACCCAACCACATTACCTGCAGGGAGATGGTGGACATAGAGAGAATGCGAACATGATTAAAGGGATAAGGATGGCTTTCATTACGGGATGATGATGCCAAGAGAAAGATAGGAATTTGTAGAGGATCACTAATAATCACTAAAAGTTACAACCACCCAATATGGATTGTCTACCTGAACAGGGGCGGGTCTCAGTGCGAATATCTCATTCCTCGCACCCTTGGTGTACCCATTCATATTAATCAGAATGTGTATCCCATCGGAGTTGATCTTATCTGCTGCATCACCATTACAGGGGTACTTGCTGAGATCCACAAAGTGCTCAGCTTCTGAGTGGACCTTCTTTCGGAAGGAGGTACCGTCATCTGGAGATAACCCGTAACAAAATATCTGAGGAGGGGAGGGAAACGTGTTATGGAAGAGGAAGAGAGTAGACTGATAACATAAGGATCGTGCCGGAAATTAAGATGTCATTTTACTGTTTTGAGGGTATTGGCCAGAAGAAGATTGTGAAATGGTAATATATTCCCTACCTCAACCCGTTTGGGGTCATGTAATCCGGGAACACTCTGCATCAGATGAGAGGTAGGATGGTTGCCATAGTCACTGGATACATATCCAACCCGTATCCTTCCTCCACTCAACTCTGTATTGTATTTATAGGGCTTTTTATGAAGGAGCGCTACTTTGTCCAAACAGAGGGTTGCATGCCGAGCTGCTATTGCTTTACGGTATCTGCGGAGGGGGAAATCAAAATACCCAAAAGTATTTTAAATTCGAGACCTAGAGCTGGTGGATTATCTATCCTAGAGCTGGTGCCTGGTAGGTATGTATAATGTAACCGAGGCTACACAATTCAGTAAAGGGGTTGTTTCATGTAACGAAGTTCTTACTTGTGTCCTAGAGGGTAGAGCATTGAATGGTGGGGATGTACGGAGGGGAGTCTCTTCTGGTTCAACTGATCCCGAACTATCGACACCACTCTCTTCATTCTCATACTATAATCTGACCAATCACATATAATCTGCATACAGTGGGCTAGGTTACAGAATGCATCGTGGAAATCTGGTTTCAGTTTTAGGGCCATTTTGTAGGATTGTACTGCTTCGGGGACCTGACCGGCATCCTTGTAGATGGAGGCTAGGTTGGAATGGGCATCTGCAAACCTGGGAGATGTGAGGAGGAGGTTTAGATATAGTGTAGGTGAGATCATCGCGGGAGGAGGTTTAGATGTGTGAGGGTAAGATGAGAGATCATGGCCGAGCAAGGCAAGTGTGGTTGAGGTTGAGAATATGGTGGAAGGTGTACTAGAAAAGGGTTTGGGGTTACGAGATTGAATAAAATAAATATGGGTTCCCAGTGAATTCTAGTCATTAGAACTAATATGAAAGGAGTGATGAGTTTCAAGATAACAGTTTATATGGAGCGGTGCTAGGTTCAGGTGCTACATACCTGGGATTTAGCTGGATAGCTCTGGTATAACATTGTAGAGCTCCATTGATATCCTGCATCTCTTTCAGGGCATTACCTGGAGGAGGTAGCAGTGTTAGAACACAACTCTGAATTAACATATTTCACACCTTAGGTAGTTTCCGGCATGGAAATTTATTGGATTTAAATCCCCCACAAATTTTTGACTCCCGGCTCCAGTTCTAACTAACCCATGTTGGAGTAAGCATCAGCAAAGCCAGGTTGTATCCTGATGGCTTCTTGATAATGGGAAATGGCATCAGTTAGTTTGCCCTGTTGTTGGAGGATACTGGCTAGGTTACTGTGTGCTGCTGCAAACTCAGGGTGTACCTCCAACGCCCGGCCTGACAGAGAGAGATTATTAGTAGAAGGAAGGTGGATGAATTCCCGGCATGAAATAGGGCGGGAGAGTTGGTCAGAAGATCTGTCTTCTGAGTGGTATGGAGGAGGGAATTTGTTGACTCGGCGATGAGTGGTTAAAACGTACGGTAAAGAGCGGTTGCCTCCTCAATAAGTCCCACCTCACGTTTAATATTAGCCAAGTTGTTCAAACTATCTGCGTGTGTGGGGCACAGCTTCAAGGCCTTGTTATAACATTCTTCCGCTTCCTTTACCTGGTTGTTGCAGGGGACATGTTATAAGGGGATATAGGTTAGAACATACCCATGCAATAAGAAAAGAGAGAATAAAAGCTGAATATACATAACAAACTAACATGCAACTAACACAGTACCATGCACCCACAGCGCCAGTATACCAGTAGCTCTCTCCCAGTCAGTACCAGCTGGTTTCGTAGCGGGGGATGTCATGGTACTTACAATACTTACACTCTGAGGGAACTTCTGTTCCTTGAGAGCGTTAGCTAGGTTACAGTATGCATCTGGGAAGTGGGGTTCTAGTTCAATTGCCTTCCGGTAGGTGTCTATGGCCAGGTCGATAAACCTGCAGGAAAAAAGGGTTTAGCGTTTATCAATCACACAGAGAGATGGTGCAGTGTGAGCACCACGCGATCCCAGTGTGACTTAGTGTGAACTGTTAGTGGGCCCATGATTGTGAGTTGTGACCATAATGAATAACAGGTTAGTCTACGAACCATGTTGGAATAAGAATCGGCCTTTTTCATAATTTACACTAAGGCCGAATGGGGACTAGGAACTAACTACTGACCCATGATTGAGACTCGAAAGGGAGAGTTTAACAGTGACTTCTATCATTACCATGACACAACTGAAGAGAAGCTACACAGCAGGAATGCACAGATGGAGACAGGCCATGGATAGAAAAAGACAGGGCGGGATAAAGAGAGAGGGAGAGATAGAGAGAGAGAGAGAGAGAGAGAGAGAGAGAGAGAAAGCGGGATAGATGGAGAGAGAGAGAGAGATAGAGAAAAAAAGAGAAAGAATGAAGCTGAAATATTCTCCGCTAATTTACCCCTAACCAGTCCCGAATGATAGTGGAATATTAGCGACATGTACGTGCCCCTGCTCTGTCTCTCTCAATTTATACAGGGAGCCAAAATGAACTGAATGTCCAGTAATATATACCACAGGAGTCATATAATAGAGACAGAAGTGGAATGTGAGAGAGAGACAGAAGTAACATGGAACGAGATAGTGTGTATGTATAATATTTCTGTGTCGTTATTAGCACTTTTATAAATGTGACTGCCAAGTGTCATTGACACCACCAGAGGAATTTATGAAATGCAGGATTCAGTGTATGTTCTGAGTTGTTTGTCTAAGTTTTAGGCTAAACAAAGTTATCATGAATGAAAATTGGTTAAATTCACGATTACAGTTTTATGCCGCACTTACATTCCGAAGCCACTGAGCCACCGAACATTATAGACCATGATCACTAACAAGCAGAGAGAGAGAGAGAGAGAGAGAGAGAGAGAGAGAGAGAGAGAGAGAGAGAGAGATCAATACAACACGTGTAGACCACTTTATCACGTGTACATGACTGCTTTCTGTGTGTTCCAGAATAATCAGCTGAAAAACAAAGGACACACAATCGGCAATACACTACAGCAGGGCCGGGCCCCGGGGCAATATTATCAGGATACACAACTGCAGAGCACGATGACTGATGAGTATGAATCTAATTAGTTGCAAGACCAGGTGGTTGGTCAAGGATAGTACAGAAACTAAGATGTATGCAATGGTGTCATGTATTGTAAGCACAAGCCGTGTATAGAACGTGAAACTGGCGTGGAAGAATCGAGACTTGGCGTGAAATCAGAATAATAACATTGCAGGGGAAACACAATACTAGGGTTACCAGCAAGGGGAGCATAATGAAGATAACAGAAAATGCGGGCACACATAATCTCGATAAATCAGACATGATTGATGGTGTGGGAAAGGGAGATGGAGAGAGAAGAGAGAGAGAAGCGTAAGAAAAACTGCTGATTAACTCGGATAATTAGAAGATTCCCTGTGTACGACTGGACTGGGTGGTTACGACATCACACAGACAAACTCTGCAAATGACCTATCTGCAAAACACCATCATCACCAGTCTAACATTTTGCGACGACAAAGAGGGTCTGGGCCACCACTACCGTCTACCACACAAAACCGGAGCCACAATACATGTATGATGTTGTACCAAGAAAATTGTATTTGCCCCACACACTGCCCCACCCGTGCAAAACTCATCAGTACCACTACAGTGTAGTGAATACACAGAGCGATATTTTGTCATGTACATGTGTTATAGATGACAAAATATCAGAGAGCATACATGCCCATGTGAGATATGACAACTTACTTTTGTTCGTAATACACGCACGCTAAGTTTCCATGAACCACGGCGTGATCAGGTTTCAGTTGTAGTGCTCTGGTATACGCGTACACTGCCCTGAACAGAGAGAGGATGTTAGGGACGATATGTGGAAGAGTTGTCTTGTTCGACCCTCTCTCCCTAGTCCCCATGCCCCAAAACAATGGAATAGGGTTCTATAAGGAGGGTAGGGTTCTATAAAATAAGGGTGGGGTAGTCTAATAATAATAAGGTTGGAGTTCAGGGTGGTGAAATAATGTATGGATGCATGGCAATAAAATTGTGACACTTCCCTGGAGCAAAGATTGCAAAAGATTTGAAATATAAATTGCCACACCCTAATAAGGGCTCCATAACGGTATAACACCATTAAGATATATCTCTCCAGTCCCGGACTTTCGAAATCACGAAACTATAACCATAGTGGGATTTTGTATCGGTGAGGATTCAGCTTAAATTGTCAATTTTTATTTTCCGGATCACAGAAGACTGTTTCCAGCGACTCAAGGTCCAGAAGAGCAATGGTGTGATATTAAGTTTACAATTACATATCAATGAATATAAATGAGGTAGTACTGTTGTGGATGACAGCTGTTCAAATATGATATTGTTCATTAGAAAACAAAACTTGGTCTACTTTTTCTGCGTCAGAGAGAATGATGGGGTATTATATTGGGGGTATATTTTGACACTTTTAAAATTAAGGGAGAGAGAGATAGAGCGATATAGAGCGATATAGAGAGAGAAAAGATGATTGTGAGTATTATTTTACCTGTCAAAGATTCTTGCTTCTTTAAGAACATTCCCAAGATTTATGTACGCGTCAAGAAAATTAGGATCCAGCGTGACCGCCTGACGGAAGAAGGGTACATCAGCATAGTTACATGTGTTGAGGCCCAATAGGTCTGAACCAGGGCCGGGGTTTGGGTATGATATCCCCTCTTTCTTCTATCCTCATGCACTGTCTCTCTCATGTTACCGCACGTGCTACCCCCTTCCCAAAAAGAGAGGGGACACTGTACCCAAGGCCCGGCGCGGGTGATGTAAAGTTACTGAACTATGTTCATAGTGATATTGTAGAAGGAGATAAAGATGCGGCCTGTTTGTGGCCAGTGATGAAAAATAAGGAGGAAGAGAAAGAGAGGAAATCAAGAAGGTAAGGAGATGAAAAATGGAGATATATAGGGAGAGAGATAGAGATAGAGAGAGAGGGAGAGAGAGAGAGAGAGAGAGAGAGAGTGGGGTAGTCTAATAATAATAAGGTTGGAGTTCAGGGTGGTGAAATAATGTATGGATGCATGGCAATAAAATTGTGACACTTCCCTGGAGCAAAGATTGCAAAAGATTTGAAATATAAATTGCCACACCCTAATAAGGGCTCCATAACGGTATAACACCATTAAGATATATCTCTCCAGTCCCGGACTTTCGAAATCACGAAACTATAACCATAGTGGGATTTTGTATCGGTGAGGATTCAGCTTAAATTGTCAATTTTTATTTTCCGGATCACAGAAGACTGTTTCCAGCGACTCAAGGTCCAGAAGAGCAATGGTGTGATATTAAGTTTACAATTACATATCAATGAATATAAATGAGGTAGTACTGTTGTGGATGACAGCTGTTCAAATATGATATTGTTCATTAGAAAACAAAACTTGGTCTACTTTTTCTGCGTCAGAGAGAATGATGGGGTATTATATTGGGGGTATATTTTGACACTTTTAAAATTAAGGGAGAGAGAGATAGAGCGATATAGAGCGATATAGAGAGAGAAAAGATGATTGTGAGTATTATTTTACCTGTCAAAGATTCTTGCTTCTTTAAGAACATTCCCAAGATTTATGTACGCGTCAAGAAAATTAGGATCCAGCGTGACCGCCTGACGGAAGAAGGGTACATCAGCATAGTTACATGTGTTGAGGCCCAATAGGTCTGAACCAGGGCCGGGGTTTGGGTATGATATCCCCTCTTTCTTCTATCCTCATGCACTGTCTCTCTCATGTTACCGCACGTGCTACCCCCTTCCCAAAAAGAGAGGGGACACTGTACCCAAGGCCCGGCGCGGGTGATGTAAAGTTACTGAACTATGTTCATAGTGATATTGTAGAAGGAGATAAAGATGCGGCCTGTTTGTGGCCAGTGATGAAAAATAAGGAGGAAGAGAAAGAGAGGAAATCAAGGAGGTATAAGGAGATGAAAAATGGAGATAGATATGGGGAGAGAGAGGGAGGGGAGAGTGTGTGTGAGAGAGAGAAAAAGAGAGAGAGAGAGAAAATAAGCCGTAGAATTATGTTCCCTCGTTTTATTTCCTGCTCAGCCCCTCACATACACACATATATATTTTCATTGAGGGGTATACTTTGCATGTCTGGATGCAAGACGACGCATCCTTCTCTAACACACATACACACACACTCTCTCTCTCTCTCTCTCTCTCTCTCTCTTTCCTTGGCTTCGAGAACATCTCTCAGGGATGTCTCATTTCCTAAATTCCCACATCGAAGAACGGAAATGAGAGACAAGTTGACAATCTCGAGACAAACCTTTTCAAAGTGGTGGATGGCCAGCCATATTTCCCCCTGTGCGTTATAAACACACCCCAGGTTGCTCCATGCAACTGCAAAGTCAGGTTGTGTCTCGATAGCTTTATTGTAACACGATCTGGCGTCGTCAAGTTTATTCATTGCTTTGTATAAGTTTCCCAGGTCACTCCGCACACAATACAGGTTCTGAAAAGGGGTAGAAAGTTTGAACATCATCGAAATCTCGTTAAGATATGAGGATTATGATATTGGTATAAGTTATAACCAAATATCATGGTAGGCAACTGGCTAAACCGGTTGTGGGCCAGCCGTTGTTCCACCTCGTTGTCCTTGCGTGTTCAACTTGTTGTACACAATAAACCGCGCAGAGAAACGCCGCGCGCAGCAAATGCTGAATTGGGTAGACTTTTGGTTGCGCGGAGCCAGCATAACCAGCGACAGAGACCAGTTTTTACAGAGCCTCGTGGGGGACGTTGCTCCTGCTCAGAGAGAGGGGTGTATCTTACCGGGTTGTATGCTAGTGCGGTACGATAGGCATTAACCGCCTGGTCCAGGTCTCGGGCCGCTACAAGAGCTGCAGCTAGGTTGATATATCCGTCAATAAAATCGGGCTTTAATCTCACTGCGGGAGGGTAATTAGGAGTTAATTATAAATTAATTAATTCGTTGGGTTAATTAATTAAAAAAATGATCTGAATATAAAGGAGATGGTATTTATGCATGGCCCGATCTTCTTCTTGTACGAGGAAGCGACACCCCCCCTCCCATCAGGAACATGATCATGTGAAGGGTGCAGTGCACTGTGTGAGGGCCGAGGGGTGGTGCACACTGCAAGAACTCATGGAATGACTGTTACTGCCACGTAAATCTTACTACTTATATACCCTGCCCCACCCACTATGTGAGAGAGTACCATACATTATTATTAGTGTGTGAGTTGGTATAGTGTGAGTTAGTGTTAAACTCATTTTACTCAATCATAGTTTGTCACTTTACTTCTGACAAGTGACAACCACTCACTGACATACACTGCAGACATGCACCACCCTCCCATCTAGAATACGCTGTGTTTTTCTAGATGTTTTTCTAGCCATGTGTCTGCTCAAATTACTGTCTCCATACAGGAATCAGTGCACTAGATAAAATTATCCTACTACCGCAGCTCCCCTAAACTATCATTGTAGAGACAAATATATGGTGACATGGCCAAATAAAGTATCCATCCAAAATAAACATTCAAACATAAAACATTCAAACAGCTGGTATATGGCATTGCTCAGACCTCTTTATTTTATAAGTCAGAAAGATACACTCAATACCAAGAGCTCTATTTCTGCTTCAAATTTAATGGATTGTCTGATGTCTCATGACCGGTGCGATACAAATGTGAAGTAAATTAAATCTGGACCACACCCCAATATCAATAAGAAGACCTGCCCAACGTATGTCATTGATGAGATGGTGTTTACATGATTTTAAGCAAGTGGCGTAAAATGTAGAAGCACCTTTTTTCAAAATAAAAGGTGACTTCCATTGTAGGAACACCGTCCCGAATCTGGCATTATTCAATTGTACCTGCGTGTTGGTAATGTTGTAGTGCCTCAGTCAGCATTCCCTTCTCTTTATAAACATTCCCCAGATTAGAGTAGGCCTCAGCGAGATGAGGATTCAGCTTTATCGCCATTGTACTGAACTGGGCCGACCTGAGGGAGGGTTGAATCAATATTAGTGGTTTGAGTAGAGTCAAATAAAATCTTGCACCTGCCGCAGCAGGGAGATGGATAGAGAGAGTGAGAAAAGAGAAAGAGAGGCTGGGAGGTGGGAGTGAGGGTGAGAGAGAGAGAGAGAGAGAGAGAGAGAGAGAGAGATTTTGAGACACAGAGAGAGAAGGAAAAAGAGAGGTACATATTATACAACATAGAGTGGGACAACGTGGGATATTTCCTTGTGAAATGATGAGAGATGAGGCACGGCCGGTGTAATGAAAATGTTATTCACTGGCATGTCATATTATACTGATTACAAATAACTATGGGCCTACCCTCCCCTTCAAATTATTAACAATCGATACCCATCCCACCAATGTGTCCCTCTATTTCACAAAATTAAATGTACAAAATTGGGAGGAAAACCACTGGCACATCATAGTCTTTCTGAGGAATCATACCACACACTTGATGAAAAACAGACAGAAGAATCTCACCAGTACTTCGGCTTCCTCTTGATATTTGATTTAAAACAGACAGACAAACTAAAAAGTTATAATTCTACTACGAACACAGTTTGAATGCCACACTGACACACAGACACATACTGACACACAGACACACGAGCTAAACTCGTTTAGCAACATTCAATTTGAGAGTGTGTGTGCATGTGTGTTTAACACTAAACGAATACAGAAACATAGACACAAAAGTTACACACATGCAGCTAAAATAGTGTCCTGACTGTGTGACACACTGACAGACTTTTAGTTATCGGATATTTCATGATTTATAACTTCTCTCTTGATGCAATTTCTCCTATTACTGACACATCCAATCTTCCTTGCCTGTCACATGCAAAATAGGTGTCGAATGTGCAATTTGGTTTAATAATCACAACTTTACACAGTATTTTGCCGGAGTTTAATAATATAATTATAATCATGATACTCACATAGACAAACAAATCCTGTGGAGGAACATATAGACAAACACACATTCTGGCACCCAAGATCTGAAGGACTGCATTCCGGAGCTTTGCAGCACAATGACGTATGGGCCCAGGGCCCAGGGGTAAGAGGGTAATGACATTTTATTTCCATAATTTTGCTCTCTATTACATCACTTAACATAAATCTTGAAAACTTTAATATGCGTATATGATCACGTTTATGTTACACCAGTAAAAGCTTGTTAAAAACACGTTTAACAAAATGGGACCAGTTTAAAAAGTTTTCGAGAACTTTCATTTTCTTTGGGATCGAACTTTTGACATTGGGAAATGCGAAGATATTTAACAAATCCCGTTGAAAAAATACGGAATCAATTTCCTGGTTTCGTTGAGTTAATCAATTTTCCACTGTTAGTCTGTGTGTACTGTGTGCAGTGTGTGCGTGTAAGTTTGTGTGTGCATGGTAGCAATGGTACTATACATACTTGTCAAGTTTCCGGCATTGGAAATGAATCGATGATATCAGTAGAAGCACACCGGTATTGGTTGGGTCCCTCTTCCATAGCTCCATACAGAGCTGCTCCGCTCTCTCATAGTTACCATTACTGTACTCTCTGTGAGCCAGCTCGGCGAGAGAGCGAAGTGGAATAACCACCACGCTGTTGTTAGCGGTTGTCTGGTGCAACTGACCAGGAAGGGTGTGCATCATTCCGACATCGTTATTGATGATCATGATGTCCTCCTGTTTCTCCGTTAGGATCGTGCAGGCAAGGGCACTGGAGAGCGGTAGCTAAAAAACTAAACAAGGAGCAAAGTCACATTCGATTCAACCGGTTGTAGAGCGCCGAGAGATGACGGCAACGACCACGGCTTCAAAATTCTTACCGCGGGAACGAATATGGGCATCAGGTGATCGCCTTATATGGTCAACACGTGGCACCTCAAACGCTTCGCGGTGCTATTTGCTCCTTCATCAAAATTATCATCTTTGAACAGACAAAATGGGCGCGCGCGACCAAAATGTTTAGTTGCGCGCAAAACCAAATTATACGCCGCGCATTAGAATCTCAGATCAAGCTCGATCGCGATCGATGATCCTCAGGTTTTGAAAAACGAAACAGTTTTCTCTCTTTTTAGTTTTTCATCCCTTTTGTTGTCGAATCAGCTACCTTGGGCGTTATTTACATCATTAAATGAAGAGACCGTGAAAAATCGAGAGAGAGAGAGAGAGAGAGAGAGAGAGAGAGAGAGAGAGAGAGAGAGATTTTGAGACACAGAGAGAGAAGGAAAAAGAGAGGTACATATTATACAACATAGAGTGGGACAACGTGGGATATTTCCTTGTGAAATGATGAGAGATGAGGCACGGCCGGTGTAATGAAAATGTTATTCACTGGCATGTCATATTATACTGATTACAAATAACTATGGGCCTACCCTCCCCTTCAAATTATTAACAATCGATACCCATCCCACCAATGTGTCCCTCTATTTCACAAAATTAAATGTACAAAATTGGGAGGAAAACCACTGGCACATCATAGTCTTTCTGAGGAATCATACCACACACTTGATGAAAAACAGACAGAAGAATCTCACCAGTACTTCGGCTTCCTCTTGATATTTGATTTAAAACAGACAGACAAACTAAAAAGTTATAATTCTACTACGAACACAGTTTGAATGCCACACTGACACACAGACACATACTGACACACAGACACACGAGCTAAACTCGTTTAGCAACATTCAATTTGAGAGTGTGTGTGCATGTGTGTTGAACACTAAACGAATACAGAAACATAGACACAAAAGTTACACACATGCAGCTAAAATAGTGTCCTGACTGTGTGACACACTGACAGACTTTTAGTTATCGGATATTTCATGATTTATAACTTCTCTCTTGATGCAATTTCTCCTATTACTGACACATCCAATCTTCCTTGCCTGTCACATGCAAAATAGGTGTCGAATGTACAAATTGGTTTAATAATCACAACTTTACACATAGCATTTTACCAGAGTTTAATAACTGAATTATAATCATACTCACATAGACACACAAATCCTGGAGAGGAACACATAGACACATTCTGGCCCCCTTAGAAAACATGGACTGAAGGACTGCAGTCTGGAGATTTGTAGAACAATGACGTATGGGCCCGGGGATAGGAGGGTAGTGACATTTTATTTCCATAATTTTGCTCTCTATTACATCACTTAGCATAAATCTTTAAAACTTTAATATGCGTATATGATCACGTTTATGTTACACCAGTAAAAGC
>AVPN01001312.1:0-24538 GCA_000695325.1 Pleurobrachia bachei | reverse complement strand
TCCGAGAATTGGAGAACGGTGTCACCCGAGCGGGGTGATAAGGGGTGTTTGTTGAACGTGTTAGGGTGTCGAGACCATGGCTGTTGTTGGTAACTATGGTGATTATATCCTTGGTTACCATGGTGATGATATCCCTGGTTTCCATGGAGATGATGACCCTGGTTACCATGGTGATGATATCCCTGGTTACCATGGTGATAGGTTCCCTGGTTACCATGGTGGTGATATCCATGGTTACCCCTTGGTGATCTAATGGTCCAGTTTCTAGGGTTTCGATAGAAAGTTATCCTTCTGCTGTGGCTGAAATTTGTCGTTGTAGAGGAATGATGTTGGCCATGATATCTCCAGTTAGTGTTACCAGGATGATGGTTACCATGGTTACTAAAGTGACGGTTACCATGGTTACTAAATGGATGGTTACCATGGTTACTGACATGACGGTTACCATGAAAGCCAGAAAATGGTGTTTCACGATCTGAAGACCCTGATCCTCCAAACACTAACTCTGTATCTGATGCTGCTCTGCTACTCTGGAATGATGATTCTGATGCTGATGATCTACTTCCCTGTGATGATACTCTACTGCTACTATCTCTAAATTCTGACTGAGTTACAGATGTTGTATCTTGACGACCTGTCTGCCTGAGTAACCTAGTATCTTCCCTAAAATCTACACTTTTAGTCCTAATTGCAGTTCCCCTAACAGCTGCTGATCTACTAGTTCCCCTGACTGCTGCTGATCGTGATATGTGCGGTGTATCAGAAGATATTCCCGGCTTAGAGTCCGGGGTTTCCCGTAGCAACCTAGAACTCTCTCCAAACACTAGTTCTGTTTCTCCAGATCCAGCAGGCTGGCCTCCTCCATTATTACCATGGTCCTCAAAGACAAGCTCCGTCTCTTGGGCATGGTCCTGAAATAGGAGAGGTTTTTTAGCTTGACAGGAACCATGGTGTCAAGTTGACACCATGGTTACTGTCGCCGAATGTGGTGGAATACACTGTTTTTAATTGCAGCTAAAGGAGCTAATTAATTTAATTGTACCTGTTTACTGTTGTGATGGCGGCTGTTATACTGGGCATTCACATGAACACTCGCTACCACTAGCAACCTGAGAGGAAGTGGGAGGGGGGTTAGGGAGGGATTCTATCAGAGTGTTTGGAACAGATTGGGGAGTGAACAAGATACAGATCGGATGAAGTCGCATGACATTTCAACTTACACTAAAAACCAATTTTTCATTCATCCGACCGTCAGTATCTTGAAACTGAAATCACATCGCCTAAAACATAGAGAGAGAGGGAGGGGAATGAAATGGAATTAAGGGGAGGGGATGGGATAGTCAGGGAGGATTAGGGGAGGCGCTGCAAAACTGAAATCACATCACCTAAAAAGAGGGGGAGTGGAATGAAACATGGGGGAAGGGCCAGGGGAGGGGACGGGAGGTGGTTCGAAGTTTAGGGGATTGAAATCAGGGAAATAAAATAAGCAGATGCGAAACAAAATAAAAATTTAGTATAAATTTCCAACATAACTTATCAAATACTCAATTCACTGTGAATTATTGACCCATTCACTGTGAATTATCGCTGAACTTATTTTACACAAATAATAACACATTGAAACAACTAAAAACTAATTAGATCCTCAATTAACTCGGCGTCTTCCTCTTAGTGAGAGTAATGAGCATCATGGTTCGTGTTTGATATCCAAACACTCTCACCTCACCCCACCATCCCCTCTCAACCTTCACAACACGCCATGTAATCCTGCTATTTGACCCGACATTTGAATCAGTGTCCCTGCCACCTGACCTGACCCCAGTGTCCCTGCCACCTGACCTGGTCACAATTCCTCCATTCCTCGACTGCACTGTACTATACATTTTAAACACCCCATTGTTACTGTCCTTCAGAGGAGTGTTATCTTCAGTTCTCACAGTGATACGAAACCCTTCATTACGAGTTGAGAATGATACAGCTGGATTGCCGTTACCATGGTAACTGTATTGGTGTTTGTTGCTATGGTAACTAGGCTGGCTAACTTCCAACAGTACTGAAGGAGGTGAGAAGAGTACAAGAGGGGAGCAGGTTAAAATAAAGAATGCAGTGTGACGTGTTGTTATGGTAACGCGGCGGTAGTAAATCGCTGGTTTTGGAGCGGCTGACAGGGATGAACTAGCACCAAGATCTGCACTGGTAAAAGATGAAGCTGAACCTGCAGTTCCATCGACCGAACCCTTGGCTTTGCCTAACCCCTTGCCTTTCCCTGACGCCTTGCCTTTCCCTAACATCTTGTCTTTTCCTGGACCCTTGGCTTTCCCGGACGCCTTGCCTTTTCCACTCCCCTTTCCAGCAGACTTGACTTTAGCACCTTTACCCTTTACCACTCCACACAACTTCCTCTCCTTGTTACCCATAACCCCCTGATCCATCCCCTTCCATCCCTGATCCCTGACCACCCTACACCTCAACCTCCACACCACCGGACCACTACTAATCTGCCAATACGTCACACTGATCATCCCTCCTGGCCTCTCTGTCCCACCTGATTGTGTGTAGGTGAAACTGGGCTTCTTCCCTAATCCACCTGCACGTGCAATCTGCTGTGAAATAGTCCTAAACTGGAACCGGCCAAGAATCACCCTGACTTTAGCGCTCTGGAACCGTGTTTTAGATCTCGTCACCAGGATATTGGCTGTGGATCTTAACAACACCATGGCTCGTACAGTGTGGGTCTTGGGAACTTGACTCCCACCTGACATAACAGGTAGCACCCATTCCTTGTGTTCCATAGAGGTCGGGACTGTTTCTGGCGCCATGCCGATGACAAAAGTCTGGGATTTGGAATGGAAATCTGAGGTATGGGAGAGAAAGGTGCTCATTCGGGGTGCTCTAGATTTCCCAACAACTGGAGTAGCCTGGGTAGCCTTAGCAACGGATACAGATGTTTTGATTGGTCGTGTTTTGTGCTCTACTGGAACTCTAATAGGATGGAACCTCACACTTGCACTGGTAACTTCATGCACCACAATCACACCCACCTTCTTGCCCTGTTCAGTCTCTACCTTACTCTCAACTGCTCCCTTCACCAGCTTTACCACCCCAATTGTAGACCTCAGGTACTGGACATGGTAGACTCTCACAGCGGGGTATTTCCTGTGGAACATGCCCAAACCTGCTACTCTGCCCCAGACTAGGGTCATCTTCAACTTCCGGCCGTGGAGTGCTTTTAGTTGGTCCATGGGGGTGGCTTTTAGAGTTCTCTTTCTGGTTGAGGTTGAAGGAGCGAGTAGGAGAGATGGTGTTAGTAACCAGTTGTTGGCAACCCTACTTGACCTTCTTTTGACATTGTGACCCTTGCTAGTCTCGTGTTTGAGCGTTAGCCTGTATAAAAACCAGGGTTTGTTGAGGGAATTGGCAGGTTGAATAACAATCAGTCGAGATACCGAGATAACAAATTTAGGGTAGTGATGGTAGGTATTGGTTGTTTCTAAAACCATGACAGCCCGAGACAGGGGTCCAACTTTGGAGGTCGTCGGGGTTGGACTTCCGAGAGCAGTTCCCGTTTTAGCTTGAATAACTTTGCGGACAGGGCCAATACGGTGAAAGTATTCAGTGGTAGTTTCCTGGATACTCTTATGAACTGTTATTAGTTCTATCTCCTTTGATGGCTCTGTCTCTGATTCTGATGCTATAGTTCGTGTTCTCACCACCAGTATCTTATGTCCCACACTATCCACATGTGTAGAGTACTGTCTTGAGAAAAGATGTCTCCGAATCATAAACCCTTCTCCACTAATCTCACTCCTCAATACCATCGATTTCAAAAGGAATCTCTCCGTTTTGGTGATCCTATCCCTGTGAACAGGCCTCACAACCCGTCCCTCTACTGACGTGCTGTGTCTCTGTCTAGCCAGGAACCCAATACTCCAATGGCTCTGCTCCATACTTCTAAACACTTTGTACCTGTGTCCCGCAGTGTGTTTATCTCTAAATTTGAATTGTACCTCAGTAAGAGAGTGTTCCTCGTCTGTTACTAGGTAACTATGGTAACGGGCTACCGCAAAATGGTACTTTTTGTGATGGAACATCTTGTTAACACCACCCTCTACAACTCTGATAGGTCCAATGAGATTCCCAGTTGAGGGGGCTACCACTGCACTGACAACTCTCTGCATCTTGACGGAGAGGAGGAGAACCTGTCTCTTGTACCGTCTCCAGAACTCCGCACTGGATGATGACGTCACTGACCGTTTGTGAGATAATGTTACCAAGTGTTTCGGTTCTTTTTCCGAGGACAACTCAAATGTTGCTATGGTAACCTTGACTTTCTTCTCTCCTGTCTGGGTTGTTTTGACACTTGATTCCTTGTGGTTCAGATAACACGAAATAACAGAATACCTAGACCCGATATGAGACCCGGTTAGGAGTCTTGGTTTAGAACGGGTTACCATGGTAACAGGTCGCTCCTTCCTCCTCCACATTTCTCTTCCCTGCTTCATCTGCACTCCCACAGACACTGTCCGGTGAGCTAGTACAGCAGGCTGACCAGTCACTAAAACGCTCTGTTTCACAGTGTGTTTGTGTTCAGTATCCACTCTGGTTAGTTTTACCTGGTCCCATACCATAAGTGTCCTTTCTCCAACTCCCTGCACTTCCCCGCGTTGCCTGGCAACCGTGAATACAAAACTCTTGTACCTCCGGTAGAGATTACTGGAGAATAAAGTTGTACTCACCCCCACCTTACTAACAACCTCCAGCCACACAGGGGTAGCCTTGCCGTGGTGTTTGGATGTGGTTGCTAGGATGCGGGAATCCGTTGTCCTAGTTACACTATCACTATGAGAGGATAGAGTCATCTCCCTGGTATGATCCAGGGTCACCATATGATGTATCTCTATCTCGTGAGATGAGTCTACCCGTTTTGTAAGAACTTTTGACACCATCCCCGACTTGGCCACATCCCCAACCTTCGCAGTCGAGGTTTGGAATCTTAGTTGGTTACCATGGTGTTCAAATGCATTGAATGCTAGGTAGAATGCAGCTGTTCGGTATCTCTTCATTACAGAGATCTGGTGGTGTATTTGGACAGTCAACCTCCCTGTTTTGTGTAGTGCCAGATAGGTAACCCTCTTTCTTGTGTTACCCCACCACACATTGGAATGAAGTGCTAGGACCACTCTGAGAACATGTTTTTTCTCTATCATATCCCCAGTAGTAACGTGACCCAGTGTACCCTCCCCTAACTCACTGTTAGAGTCCTGGAAGGAGTTTAGAAGACAGGCGTGCCCTGTTTTGTGTCTCACCACATATAACTCGGATATTTGGTGTTTCACCACCTTCAACCGTCCAGTATAACCACTTTTGAGCCCTGAGATAGAGAACAGAGACTTGGCAATAACCCCACTTGAAACAGTTCGTGTTGCACTGACGATACCAGTTCGTTGGACCGTGTTTTGTAGACTAAGGATGGATCGGATAACAGCAAATGTTATCAGATGCTCCCTCTCCGTCTCATGTTTTGTCTTGAGGAGTGACACCGACAGCTCAGTTACCCTCCAACTGTTACTTTGAACCCTTCTCCTCACTTGTTCACTCACCATTAGTCTGTGTTGTATACCTGCAGTATCTGACGTATAGGGTATGGCGTGGATTCGGAGGATAACAACACGGAGAACTCTGAGTTGTGTCTCCCTATGAGCATTCACCGTTCCCATGACAACCCTATCTAGATACATGTCTTCTGCTGATGTATGATCAACAATCATGATACCCCTCCTGCTACCCGTATAGGATAGAACATGACGACCTACCATTCTAGATCTAGTCTGTAACTTAATACTGAAACTCTCTATCAACTCGTAGGAAGTTACTTGGAAGTAGTTCCTGAGTTCGAACCCAAATGTCAGACCGTAGGCTCTCATGAGAAACCCATCCATGTAGAGAGAGATGAGGAACAATGCCGAGGAGCTAGCTGGGGTAGTTTGAATAACAAGCATTGACCTCCTGTACCGGGAAGTGGAGAGGGTGTTTTGGAGAGTTTTAGTGGTCTTGATCCCCCTCCCAGATTCCTTGTAAACAGCTTTATAGGTGTGTGTAGTGGTGTAGTAACTAAAAACATGACCACGAACCACGTCTATCTTACTGCCTAGAAGGACGTTACTCAGTTGTGATACCTCCACAACTCCTCTCCTCCCCACTGTTCCAGGTCTCAGTAAAATAATCTTGAGACCCCCCTGAAACCCATCCTGGACAGTAGGGGTAGTTGCCATGGTAACCATAGCACCACTGACACTCCCATGTGGATCAAGTACCCACTGCTTCCGTACAGTTCTGATCTCCATTTTGAGATGTGCATGTTCCCGGTAAATCCTCCCCATTCCCACCACCCTGACATCCCTTCCACTCCCACCCAGGGTGCGGATAATCCTGTGGGCGGGGATGGTGGAGGTGGATAGTCGGAGGATAGTTGGGATATGTGTAGTGGACTTCATGGACCCTAGTTGTTTCTTGTGACTTAACACCGCACCCCACCTGAACACCCCAATCACAATGATGGCACTGTTAGAGCGGGTGAAGACTGAGAATGAGTGGGTTTCCATCAGTAGGACTTCTGAGATATCGTACTGGGTGCGTGGCTTTAACACACCCCTCGGACCCCATTTGATGATGGATTGAAGGAGAGTTACATAGCCTTGTCTGACAGTTCTCCTGCTCCCCACCCCTCCCCAGAGAATAATAGAATGACTTGAGGTGACACTGAATGTTCTTGTTATGGCGTGTCCAGGGCTAAACTGTGCTCTAACGTTACTATAAGGTGAACAAATACAAAACTGAACAGGAGACCCTGCCCTAAGGAGACGGTATGCAGGATCCATCCTCTCTGGATAGGAGAATTCACTGCTGAGTTGGGTGTGACGGTAAATGAAGCGGTTGTAAAAGTTGTAAAATGAGAACAAGTTCATTGTTGAGAAAGAGTTGAAGTTCCAGATCACAAAGTAGTTAAATGGTTGAAGGGACCAGAAATAGGGGCCACTAAACCCGTGAATACATAGTCTCCTATAGGATGATGTTGTATCTCTCTTCCTCAACCTCTCATTATTACTACCCTGATCCTCTCCAGGACAGAAGTAGGTGGGCGTGTTAACATTACCTCTCAAGCAGTTCCTGCATATCTGACAGGGTTGCTGTCTAACAACCTGGTTATTGTTCGTGTGATCAGAGAGGGGTTTAGAAGACCAGGGTGATGTTGGTGATTCTCCTGATCCCGTTACTTCTCCACACCTCTCACCCCTCAACCCCCGGGAGTAGGGTGATGTGATCTGAAGGGAGCTGAGGGTAGAGTGGACTTGGTAGATTAGTGTCCCACTGGACGTGCCAACCTCCCATCTTCCCTTAGCCAGAGATACCATATTAGGTAACGGTGGAGGGGGTTCTTTGAATATCATAACTGTAGCAGAAAGATCCCTTATGGGTCTCTTATCTCGAGATGAGAGGTGCTGGAGACGGTTGTGTTTAGAACTGGTTGCCATGACAACTAGAAGTGTTATGACGTGCTGATTCATCTCAACCATTGGAGTAGTGGGGCTGAGCTGAACAGGGGACTCAACTGCGGTCAAATGGGTCCGTGTCCAGTGGACTCCATGTTGGGATAGGGAGAATCCTGTTAGCCACTTCACGTAGAATGGGTGTACTGATGTGGTGTAGTAGGGGTAGTGCGGGTCTGCAGATGCCTTGGTAACCAGGAACGGGGCCCTGGGAACGGGTAAATGGGAAATTTAAGAATTGTGATTAATGAAAGATGCTTGTAGGAAAGATGCTTTAATGAAATTGAAAGTATGCTTTTTGGAACAGCTCGCCCAGCTCCAACCCCCTCTAGCTCAGTAGACAGTAGTATACCCAGCTCTCTAGACTCTATGCCCCTTCTAGCATGCAGTAGCTCCATACCGTGTTTCCTGTAGAGTTGTGTAGGTAAACTGAACTGTAGGAGGAGGGTAACCTCCCCTGCCCCACTCCTCCCAGGGGTGATGCACAGAGGTTCGGACATCTTTAACAACCCTGTCCCGGGTGAACCCATGAACCCGCTGAACACGCGGCTGAAACTCTCCCATATCTGTAACATCGACAACCCTTACTCCTTCATAAACCATGCTAGTATCAGCACCATAGACAGGAGGTCTCCTCTGGGACTCCTTATAGACTCCTTGTTTCCTTTGAGAAGGGGGATCACTAGGGTATTGATAATCCTTCTCAACAGTGTAGTCATATCTCCCAGCACCAACGTGAATCTCATGGTCTTGAGTTACTTTAATAACAGTGTCTCTTCTTTCTGAGAGGGGTGTCCTGGAGTGTGATCCATCACGTGACCAGGGTGTGCCTAGGTAACCATGGTAACCGGGGGCAGGATAATGGTAACCTCGGTTGTGGTGGTTAGGAGGGTAACGGGAATTGTAACCAAAGTGTCTTGTGTTAACAGTTCGATGGAGATGATGGTGACCAGGTGGTCCTTTATGGTAACCATGGTAACCAGGTAGGCCATGATGGTAACCATGGTAACTATGTGGTCCATGATGGTAACCGGTAATGTGTACTACACTTCTCGGTCTTCCACGATATCCCCTCCGATAACCAAGAGGAGGGCGATGAAAATATGGGTAATCCCTTCTCCAGTCTTGATGGTAACCATGGTTACTTTGAGGGTTACCATGGTAACTAGGAGGGCTGTTACCACGATAACCAGGGGAGCGAGGTGGTTGATTTTGGTAAGGCGGTTCTTCACTTGGCCAATCTCCATCGTGCTGATCTGGATCACCAAATACATCCTCCCCTGGTAGCGGTGGTCCCCTATCCTCGTGGTCCCATTCCGGATGCAGATTAGAGGGTTCATGGTTACCATAGTTACCATGGTTATCTCCAGTGTTGATATGATGACCAGTGTTGAAGATCTCCCCTAGCAACGTGGGACTCCCTGCAAACCTGATCTTGACCTCATCATCATTACCAGTACCACGCCGCTCCTGGAAGGATAACAGAATTCAGAATAGGACTAAAGCGCTATATTTTATCAATTAATTAATCACTTAATTAATCAGTGTACCTTTTCATTGTCCTCAGACTCAGATGGAATAAAGCTACCTGCTACTACGACACATCTGAAATGGGTATAGTTGTGTTATGAACCCATGGTTTCTGGACCTCCCCCAACGAAAGCATCAGCTTCTCTCTCTCAGTCTCTCCATTATAATACTTACACTAAAAACCAGTTGAACATTCATTCGATGTAACCATGGAAACTTCGTGGTTTACATAACTAGATAGAGATTATGAGGGTAGGAATTAGAGCGAGGTTTATCTGGGGGGTCAGGATTTGGGGCTAAACCCAGAGAGCTTACTGGAAAAGAGGGATCGGAACGGGGATTGAAAACACAGTACATCGCTGTAGCTAAAATAAAAGTGAAATAATATTTTCACATAACTTACACATTACTATTTACAATCATAATAAGGGTTGTTTTTAAACGACCTGGGTATCAAGAACAGTAGATATTTTTAGCCAGCCACCAAAGATTACCCACTGAAATACTGCTGTTCTCTCTCACTTTAAACCCAGCTCGCGGGAATGACCAGAAGACCGAGAAGACATGAGTTTTAGTTGCTTTTAGGAAAATGAAATACTCTGGCCATCCCAAAAAAATTCAAAATATTAGAATTTGCCAAACAGAACTTGCTTCATACCGATTTAAGAAAATAGACAACGTACGAGTTCTGGTCAACAGTAACAGTGCTATAAGTGCTAACAATATTTTTACGCCATAACTGAATTATCAAACCCATCCAGTATAATCTCAGTTCATCTCTAAATCATGATACCCAACGGAAAATGAGCTGCCAGCAGCCCTGAAAACTATCACTCTGTCCTTGATCTTGACACTCTCTGAATCATGACCATTGTTCTAGTATTAACTGCAAACACTCTCTCACCTCCTAACCCCACTGTCCTCCCCCCTTTCTCCAACTCCCACTTCACCCCTCTCTCATTCCGGTTATAATACCGCTCGGTGGATACGGAATTGACAGGACCTGTGTGTCCCTCTGATGAGGGAGTATTGTCCATCGTATACACTACCAGTTTGAAGCCCAGATCTAACATAGTGAATGAGGTAGGGATGTGGGACACTCTGGTCGCCATGGTTACAGAATGCTGGTATGGGGAGCTGAAGTGGTTGAGGCGGGAACAGGTTGCTATATAGAATGCTGTGTGAATCGTTGTTATGGAGACCTGACGTTTTGTAATTGCCGGTTTGATAGACAGTGAAACTGTCGAACCAGACAAACCACCACCACCATCACCACCAGTACCACTACCACTTCCACTATTCCCCTTCTCGGAGTATTTCAATAACAACTTCTTGCACCGCTTCTTTTCTCCCCCTCCCATCCTCAGTCCCTCCCAAACTCCCTCCTTCTCCATCCTACACCTTGTCAGCGCCAGATGGAAGTAGGAAGACACAGAGACAAAGGGCAGCCCTGCCATACCCCGTGGTGGGATAGAGTTACTAGAGAGAGCAAATGAGAAGTTGGGAGTCCCTCCCTTACCCCCCTGGACTCTGACCACTTGTTTAGCAACTGCACTGAACTGTAATCTACCCAACTTTACCATAAGTAGACCCCGTCTGAACCTGGTGCTATCTCTAGTTACTAGGATGTTAGGTGTGGATCTTAGCACGCCTAGAGGTTGTAGTTTATGGGCTGGTTGGACCTTGGATCCGTCAGATAACTTTACAGGTGCCATCGCAACGAGTTTAGAGTTTCCCGGTGCTGTTTCTAGGTAGCGGATGGCATGATTCTGGGATTTTTGATGATCAAACATTAGCTTCCATTTTATTGTTGTCATCTCAGGAGCGGGTGATTTAGAAACTTCGGATGTGATAGGTATGAGTTTAACTGTTGAAGCAGAGACATTTGTCCTGATTTTATCATGGTCCACTGGATATGTTGATCCATAATGTGCCAGCACTGCTTCACCCACTCTGTGCTCCTTTATAAAACCAACCGTCTTTCTCGGTGAAACAGCCACAGAAGAGTCCAGAACGTGTTGTCTTGTACTAACAGACTTCCCTTCTACAGTTCTCAAAGTTGGAGGTTTGACACTATGTGCTAGGAACTTCCTATGAATAGAACTGGAACCTTGAACAACACCCTTAGCGTACCCACTACTAATTCTTTTAGCTGTCACTCCCTGTGGGGCATCTACCGTCGTCATGACAACAATGATTCTCCGTGAGGGGGATGAGATGTGGCGTGTAGATCGGTTAGGAATATAATACCAACTGTTCTCTCCCCTCCTGATTGAGGATTTTGTGGTATGACCTGGGCTGGTCGAGTGACTCAGTAATAGTCTGTAAAGGAACCACGGTTTAGTTTCTGAGTCCCCTGGCTGGATTGATGATAGTCGAGACACGGAGATAACAAATTTAGGGTAGTGCTGGTAGGTATTGGTAGTTTCTAAAACTATGACAGCCCGAGAGAGTGGTCCAACTTTGGAGGTCGTCGGGGTTGGACGTCCGAGAGCAGTTCCCGTTTTAGTCTGAATAACTTTGCGGACAGGACCAATACGGTGAAAGTATTCAGTTGTAATTTCCTGGATACTCTTGTATTCAGATATGATTCTCATAGTCTTCCCAGGCTCACTCAAAGACTCCGATTCAATGGATCTTGGTTTCACTGTAGTAGGCTTGTGGGAGACTCTATCTAGACGAGTTGAATAGCTCCAGCTGGTGAGATCTTTTCTGAAGTCAGCACCCTGACCCGTAACCTCAGTTCCCACAGTCATAGACTTCTGCCGGTATCCCTTTCTCTCATCCACACTCCTCCTGAAGACAGGTTTAACAGCTCTACCCCGCAGACTCGAGAGGTATCCTTGTTGTGACTGAAGGGTAATAGTTGAGTGGCTTTGTGACATGGCATGAGATTGTCTGACAGTGTGTTCAGGTGAGGTGGTATGGTGGAATTTGAACTGAACCTCAGTCAGCCCCTGTTCCACTTCTGAATTCAGGTAGTTGTGTAACCTAGCAACTGCGAAATGGTACTTTACATGCCTCTCTGTAGAGACACCCTCACTCAGTCCCATCACGGGGCGGCCTTTAGATGAGGTAGAGGGGGCTAGAACAGCAGTTACCTTGGAGTGGTGCGTTGAGGATAGCAGTTTAGAACGGGTAAAGTGGTATCTCCTGTAGTGTATCATGGTTACCATGGTAACCCCCTTACCTTGACTCAACTCAATGTGATGCCTTGCCTCCCGCTCCGAAGCTAGCTCCAGCTGAGTTGTTGTGATCTTTACCACCTTCCCCTTGGTCCCCAAGCCCACATTGGACAGGGTGACATGCCCGTAGTGGGCTGTGATGGAGGTAAACTGTTTTGAGACCCGGGGTTCCACGTGGAATGGGGCACTTGTTAGGTGTGTTTTAATAAAATGATACGATTTGTGGGCCACGTGGTTCTGAGATGTTGTGGGACTCTGTCTGCCCGATACCTCAGTTACCCCTAACTTAGAGGGTTTTCCAGTGACGTGATGAGTCTTAGTGAAGGTGTGTTTGTGCTTCCATCTCGATTTAGTATGGACTTGAACCCAGACTTTTTCCTCCACCTCCCCCTTCTCATTCCCCACCCTTCTTCTCCGCCCTATGACACTCAGAACAGCTGTCTTGTATCGTCTGTACAGGTTACTAGAACTCAGAACAGGCAGTACAAAGAGGGTGGATTTAGTAGCGGGAAAGGTGGGAGTTGCCCTCCCAGAGTGAGCTGACATTGAGGTTTGGGGGATCCTTTCAAACCATGTCACCCTCCTCTGATGATCATGTGTAGTCTGTACTACCCTGGTTTGAATGTATGTTATCAGATGTTTCTCCTCTATTTCTTGAGAGGTGTCAAACTGTACTGTTACAAACTGTTTGTATATCACTGCTGTAGCAACTCCTGATAGGAGGACCTCAGATTTCAGGAACCTGGTGATATGACTCTGCACTCCTGTTGAGATGGGGACAGCAATGAAGTGGGCCTGGTTGTAGGTGGATAAAATGGAGATCTTGGAGTGGATTCTCACCATGACAACTGCACCATCTTGTTCTCTCACCACCTCCATCTTCCGTAGTATCCCCTGGCGAGTCATTGAGATAGCAAGGGTGGAGGTCTGTTTGAATCTGTGTCGGGGTTGCAACTTAAAACTAGTTTGGATTGTATACCAAATCACTTTGGTCAGCTCACCCTTACCACCACGTCTATAGGAGATGACTCGACCAGCAAACTTGGTGTGGGTCTTAGTAACCAGGAGAGTTGTATCATGTGACTCAACCGTGGTAACCATAGCAACATATCTAACAGATAACTCTGAGATAACGTGATGCTGCTTAGCAACAGTACCACTATCCTTTGTTGGTTGCTGGGACACCAGATCCCCTCCCCTGAGGATAGAATACTGTGTCTCTGTCTGATCACGTGAAACACTAAATATCATCACGTGACTGCTCTCCAACTCTACCACACTCTTCAAAACAATCAGTTTCCTCTGTTCTGGTTCAGAAGTGCTCACAAGGGTCTTCTTCCTAGCAGTCCCAGATTTAGCAACACGTACATGGTGATCCACGTGTTTTGAGGTGTGTTGTGTTACCACAGCCTGGAATAACACCACCTTTGCTACTCTCAGTTTGACTTGTTTTCTAGCATTTATCGTTGCCATGGTAACCCTGTCTAGAAACATGTCTTCTGATGAGGTGTGGTCAACTATCATGATACCCCTCCTGCTGCCCGTATAGGATAGAACATGACGGTTCACCCACCGGTACTCAGAGGACAGAGTGATTTGACTAGCACTTGTTAGTTGGTGGGTGGTGGCTTGGAACTGTTGAACTAGATAGAACCCCTTGGTCAGACCGAATGAGCGCATCAACAACACCTTGTGTGATGTCACAAACTGGTATCTCTCTGCCTCTCTGGACCGGGATGTGATAGATAGTACAGGTCCTACATGTCTCTCAAATGAAACATAGTCATACTGAGCTAGGTACCGTTGATGAAGCTCCATCCTTCCCTTATGTCTCTCAAGAGATCTCCAACTAAACCACACATAGAACAAGATACTGTGACCCTCAGAGATCATTTGAGCGGTGTCCAGGATCACGTGGGTCACCTGGGTGATATCACTGCTGCTCCTGCATAAAACTATCTGTGTAGATATACCTTGGCTGAATGCTTCCCTTTTTGCGACTAGTAGACCTGTGTAGTGGGGGATGGTTACCATGCGAACAACATGGTCAGCAGATGTAGCAACAATCGTCTCAATTCGATGAGATAGGAAGTGGGTTCGAGGAGTTTTCACCCTGTAAACAATACTAGTTGCCATAGTGTCACTGTACCCTCCCCTTCCTCCTTCTGTCAGTAGAACATGTGCTGCCTCCGTGGTAACATCGTGACGGAATGTGGGTAGTACCCAGAGTTTAGTGGTTACCATGGTAACCTGGTTACCTAGCAACACCACAACTCCCCAGCGGTAGTAGCTAATTGAGAATATAAGGTGGCTGGAACGGGTTGTGATGGATAGCCCTGGTGAGATAGAAGTAGAAGGATAGACTGTTGGAGGTTGATATAGACGTTGTATTGTTTCTTTCAGTTTCCTAATATTGTAACCTCCTGATATGAACCCAACATGACTCATAGAACTCCCAACTCCTCCCCAGAGACTGATAGAATGGGTTGAGATGCTGCTATATGTTCTTGTTATAGCGTGTCCAGGGCTAAATTGTGCTCTAACATTACTGTAAGGTAAACAAATACAGAACTGAACTGGGGACCCTGCTCTAAGGAGACGGTACGCAGGGTGAGATGCGGGCGGGTTTAGTTTGGTGAAAGAGTAGGAGAATGATTCGCTAAGGAAGGTGTGACGGTAGACAAATCTGTTGTAGAAGTTGTAGAAGGTCAGGAAGTTGATTGGAGAGAAGGTGGTTAGGTCCCAAATCACAAACTCGTTCTGCCGGGGCATCGTCCAGTAGTAAGGACCGGGGATACCGTGAATACAGAGTTTAGTGTACTGACCCTCTCCCTCAGAACCTGCCCCACTTTTTCCTTTTCCTTCTTGTGAGGAGGATGTTTTCCCTTGCCTCCCAAAACTTTGAGAGGATGTTGTCTCTCCAGGACTGGCTGATGGACAGAAGTAGGTGGTGGTATGAACCTTACCCCTCCAACAGAACGGACAGATTTGACACGGTTTAGTAGCAGTAGTCCCCTCCTGATCATGTTTAGTAGTAGACTCTTGATGATTTGATCTGGTGATCCCACTACTCCAAACATTGTGATCATCTAGCTGGTCACAAAATGGTAGTTCGCCCTCTCCACCTGATGTTGAAGATTCATCTCCTCGTGACGTTGATTTGTCTAGATGGATAGTTTTCTGTTTTGCAACGCTCCTCCTGACACACCTTCCCTTCAGATACCCATATCCCATCTCCCTACACTCCCTCTCAGTCTTCCTCTCCACACAGTCCCTTCTCTCATCCCTTCTTGTTACCATGGTACCGCATTGCTGGAGTGACCCATAGGGGGAATGAACCTCCAGTGCAGTAAGAGCTCTATCAACATCTTTAACTTGGTACTCTGAGTGAGGGTGCGCTGTGGTGGGGACTATCCCGTGATTTGATTGGGTCGCAACAACAGGGTGTGAGACCCTGAAAAACATAACGAACTCATCAGGCTGTATCTCACGGGCTGCTCCATTAAACCTAAAGAATGTTCCAGATGGGAGTGAGGTTCTTGTTGCATGATGTTTGAAGTTGTGACCAGTCTCTGATTCAGCCGTGGGTTTACTTAGGACAGGCGGGGTGAGAGCTCGGGTGACATCATTCTGGGTATCAAGGTGCAGTTTCACCGACATGAACTTGGCCCATTTCCTGAGTGGTCTATCTAGATTGAGAGTGGTAGCTCGAGGGACCTCAGGGTTTTGGGAAACAGCAGCTATTAGAGATAAGGAAACCTTTCTTATCATGAGGAAGATGTACAGTGACTTCCTGCCGTAGTGGTACCGCTGTTTAGCATGATGGGGCAGGATTGCAGATCTAACTGTGTAGAGGGTTCTGAACTGTTTGATATTGGGTTTATTGGACACAATGGAGCCGGGTATTAGGACAGGGTGTTTTAGGGGGTGAACTGCTGGTATCTTGGTGGGGGAGTCAGCGTGATATTGCATCAGAACGAGGGCTTTGTGTCGTCTTTGGGTGGATATCACGTGATCTACTGTTGTGGAGTGGTAGGTGAAGAGGGGGGTTGTGGTGGAGGTCAGGGTGAGGGAACACCGCGGTGTGTTTGATGAAGGAGCAGTGTCATCTCCCTTAGCAACAGTGGAGTCCTTAGCAACAGTGGAGTCCTTAGCAACAGATTCTCCACCCTCACTACCCTTATCACCGGTAACCACGGTAACGGATCCAACACTACACCACCCCATCAACTCCCTCCCTCTCACCACACCACTCTGCTGCACCTCTCTTACCCACCCTGTAATACTCAGTATCCCCACATCTCTGATACCGGACCGGGACATCCTCTCTGGGGAGATATCCCTGTCAGTCACCCTGCTCATTGGCACGGGGCTGGTCCTTGGGTGGTGCTGGATAATCACAGTAGCTCGCATCAGACGAGACCTGGTCTGAACAGAGTGGGAATGTTTCTCAAGATGTCGTAGGGTGTACCATATGTAGCGGAGGGTAACTAGAGGTGACATGGGGTGCTGGGTGGGTGTTAGAATGATATTTCTAGGTGGGGTATGGAACACAGATCTGTGAAGTGCAGCACCCCTGTCTTCCATTATCTGAGGGTACCAGTCGTTCTGCCTGATAACTGTAGTTAGCCCGATATACTTCATCCCAACCTCACCCACTATGATTGACACCGTCCTGTCGATCTTTAGTACCACGACTAGCACCTGCCCAGTTGATCTCTCTACCGCAGTACCCCATACCTGGACGACATGCCCATATTTGGGCAGGGACCTCTTCTGGGAATCCTTGGTATCCCTGACAACCCACCTCTCCAACTGGAACACGGTTCTATCTACTAATACAGGCTGGTGGATGTGTACCACTTGTTTGGATATGTGAACTCTAGGTCTCCATGTCTCATCCCTTCTTCCTGTTGTCATGACAATATGTCGAGTGTGGGTGAACATTGTATCGATTAGATAGGCTGGTGTAGCGATGGAGTGAGTTACAGGGTGGGATGGTGGGGTCTGGGGGTGGACTAATATCACAGCAGCTAATACCCTATGTTCAGCTTCAACACTTGTTTTAAAGTGCACTATCTCCATAACTAGGTGTTGGTACCACTTATTAGGAGAGATCCTGCGGGGTACCCTATGGGGCATGCCCGCCATAACTCCCTGTTTAGTAGAGGGGACCACTAGTCCCATCCTATTAGTCTGGTGACATGATATCCGAGATAAACCCAACAAACCTGCCACACCTGGTGCTAACTGCTTAGCCTGGAGAGTTTTGAAAAAGTCCTGTAGGTGTTTTTCGTGCTTGTTCTCAGTTTTTGTAGTCCGCGGAGTGGGGTCCTCTCTCTCACAATCTCCCATGATTATCTCCCCATGCTCACCAGAGATGTGGTAATTAATAACCGGGCTTTCTGTTACACTTCCAAAGGGCACGGCAATTATCGGAGTCCAGTACTCGACATTGGTGTTCTTTATGAAGGAGCGAGTTCGTCTGATGAACATTCCATAGATCTGGCAGTGGTTGTGATGGGTTTGTAGCATGATAAGACGGTGTCTCCAATATGGGAAGAAGGAGTTAGTTGTAGTAGGGAGAACTAGTCGAGAGGAGATGGGGTAGGTGGTGACAAGAGTTGAGCAAGTTAACTGTTGTTTGGGTCCTAGACATGTTTTAGGAGTACCAGATTGACCAATGGCAGTACCATGTTGTGTCTCTCCCTGATCATCACACCCACCCACCCTAAACACCTCCCCTCCAACCTCCCTCACCTCTTTCTGTGAGCAGTGTTCCTGACTTATCACATACTTGTGTGCCCCACTGTTCCGTATTCCTGTACCTATGGCATTGGATGGTAGAGATTTGAGGACGGTAGTCCTGCCTGCGGGATGGAATCTGTGTTCACTAGTTACCATGGCAATCGTGTCGGGGTTGGGCAAGAATTCAGGTGCAACTGTCAACTTGAGGTACAGATACTGTGACTGAATGTGGACCCGTGTATCTCTGTGTTTTATAACACGCCGTTTGTTCACGTGACGAGTTACCGTTGCCATGACAGGAGTCTCATCCTTCCACTTAGTAACGGTTGGTACGCGGTAAACAATCATTTGTACCCCTGTCCTGATAAACTCTCCGTTTAGCTCGTATGATACAAGGTGGGTTTGGATCTGGGCTAACTCGTGGTTACCATGGGTTACCATAACAACCTGAGGTGTAACCAAGTGACTCAACCTAGTAATACCCTCCATAACAACAGGATTCGCTAGAGCTCCACCCTGAACTCTCCTGTTCTGCACCATGGCAACGAAATGGGTGGTAACAAGTCGGGGTGGGGTGAATGAATCTGACCGGGGTGCCACCAGGTGATCATTCTGCATGACATCACTCGTGTATATGACGTCACACGTCAAACTGTGATCCAGGAACAAGGAGGAATGTCGTGTCTCGGTGAAATATCGGACAGGAACCATTTTCATTCTCACACCACACTCCCTAACCACCATACCATATCTCTGTCTACCCTTCAACCTCAGTTCCCTGGCCCAGTGCGAGGTCTGGAGGTGCTGCACGTGGCCTGATAGTAGCACCACCACGTGTTCCCGCTCAATTAGGGAAGTTGTGGCTGGATTAGGCAGGTATTTGGGGATGTAAAGTCCAAATCGGGGCGGAGAGAACATACCCCAGATAGACACTTGGTAACTGGTTCGAGGGGTGCTTCTGATTTGATTCTTGATGCCTGATAGGTAGGTCATGGGAGGTGTTGGACTGGTAGTGAGACCCACATTACCAGATAACAAGGACACAAACAGTTGACCTGAAGATCTCAAGTTCCAGTCCCACCTCTGCCAGGACTCCTTGAAATATGTCTCCTGTTGGACACTCTGCTCTACTGAAAACAGCACAACTCCAACCTCCCACTCCCAGGTCAGGTCCATAACGGGCAGGTCTGGACGTGCCACCTTCTCCAACACCCCAGAGGTCCTCACATAACCCACCTGACTGGCTGCACCTATCCTCTCATAAGTTATAACTGCCACCTTCTTTGTGGTCATGGTATAGAACTTGAAGGGGATTAGCAGCACCATCATGCTGTTAACATGGGCGTGGATGTGGACAAAGTTTAGGAAGAAAGTTCGAGGTTTGTGTTCTTCCCAACCTCTCTCAACCAGCTTCCTAACTGACACTACCGGAGGATGTGTGACTCTAATTGGGGTGGCTCGGGGAGGGTTGTGAATCACAACACCTGTCCAATATATCCTATCCTGACATCCTATCTTTAGGTATGCGTACTCTCTGATATTCTTGAACCAAGCCGAGTTGTGAGACTTCTTCCTAACACACTTTCGCTTGCAGAGTTTTGTAAAGGTGGTTGGGGGTTCCGAGTACATTTCAACAGGATAGAGAAAGGGGTAGGGTGGAGGGGAGTGGGATCCCTTGAGGAGGAGATATGAGTACCGGATCTGGCGGATCTCCCAGTCGAATACATTGAAAGAGGAGGAGACGAGACGTTCCTGATCAGAACTGTAATGGTTCACACTCGAACTGTGGTGGGTCTCCTGGAGAGGGGATTAGTGTAGGGGAGTTCAGGATTGAATATATTTGATGATTAAGGGGTAAACAAGGGGAGATGGGGTTGGAGTAAAGTGAGTCTAAAACGAAAAAAAAGAAGTGGGGAGAAAAACAAACCAAACCAGTGTCACAATAATGAAACTCACAGTTTTCTGAGTACCCACTAACACCGTTCCTGAAGGGTGGCAAAATTTAATTAGCTCCTTCAAACAAGCACATGCTCAATGAAAATCTGTCCATGGCGGCGCAGACACCAATCGAGAATCAGAACGGGGTCTGGCGCCGCCAGACAGCTTTAGCTTTGGGGGAGGAAAACGGGGAAGGAAAATGATGCTTTATCTTACGTGTCTGACAGCGGAGTCCTGACCACCCAGGGTAGCACAGACACACAAAGTTCCTCCTGGTATATCGGAGTTCTCCATGACGACAAATCCTCCCAGACCCTCCCGTGTTACCATGGTAACGGGTAGCAACAGGATGCACCAGAGACAACAGAAACCACAGGAAACTGAACGGGGAGGGGGAATTACAAACATGAACATAGGGGGGGGACCTGAAACAGAACAAGACGAAGAGGCAAAACGATACTTGCTTACGACGTCGTCTAGACGTGGTTGAGCCGTAGTCAAGACGTCATTGTATAGCTCATGGCACAAGTCAGCCCACGGACGGATCATGAACGACTGGTTACAGAAGTAGGTAGCAACTGGCTCTTTGAAATGGCCGCTATTTTAGACATCAGTGGCTCGGCTAGTTAAAATTTTTCTACAGAACTCATGACAAGCCCGCTGATGGCTGGCCTGTAGAGGGGTGTTTCAAATTAGCCCCCGCCATTTCAAAGAGCCAGTCGCTACCCTACGTTTTTTAATGTTCCGTCCCAGTGTATTTCCAATTCTCGAGACGATTGGAGCGGATTGAGACATCCACTCTCAGACAATGCTTGTTTAAGAGGCGTTCTAGTTCTACAGACGGGCTCAACCACGTTTACAGAAAATGCGTTTTCGCCGATCATAGTGCGACTGGGACAAAACAGGACAAACGAAAACATCATGTTACACTGGGACAGACCAGGCTACTGACATGACTGCGGACAATAAACAGACTTAGGGAAGAGACACACTGAAGTTGAGATCACCGATCGCGCGTTGCCGTGTTTAGATCCCAACTTCGAACTTCAGTGTGTTTGAGTTTCACAAAGTTGAGATTTCGTGATCTTAAATTCAGTGTCTCTCCTCACTTACAAATACAACTTACCACAAGTTAAACAAGTTGGGCATAAATCTTCTTTTTGGGCATTTCTAGCTGACCCAACTACACAACACAACTACAGAACAGAGAGATCAACTGGGGGAACCACCAACTTTAATTGCTATTAAACAAGGTGTTTTGTAAAGTGTTGTTAAGAAAGTTGGGTAAAACAGTACAAAGAAGATGTTCGTCAAAAGCACGTGGTGTAAAAACATAGAAAAAGAGGCAACCTCTCGATCTCACAAATGTTCGAATAATATAAATTTCAATGGCTAGCTTTCAGTTCACAAAACGCAGCGGAAGTGTATTTAATTATGAATCATATATCACGTCTACATAATATATCAAGTATTACACTGTGTCAAAGCATTGAAACACACTAACTCTACACAAGCTGTGTGTACAAGCCCCATGTTGGTACATTATATGTTTTCTATAAAAGTCTCCCTGTCTCTCAATACCTCCAGCAGGGTCTGATCTCTACCAGCTCACCCTATATCACGTGATCTCTAACTCAGTCCCTGATTGGCTGACGCAGCCCCTTCCTCGTTTCTGATTGGCTAATAGTGTCTCAGTGTGCTCCTTCAAGGGAGGTTTAGGTAGTTATGGCTGGCTGCGGAGTCTAGCTGAGCGTAACTGTCATGAGGCAGCAGTTTATGGGAGTACGTGTTGTTAGAACTGGCATTCATGTAGGGAGATATTATCTTATCCGGTGAGTTACCATGACAACCAGTGGGTGAGTTACCATGGTAACCATGAGGGGGCGAGTTACCATGGTAACCATTAGGTGTTGTCTTGTAACCCCCTGCAGTGGCTTTGTCCATGTTGATGTACTCTCTAGGTTTGGGCACATTATAATGCTCGGGTGAGTGACGTGTTGTTGCAGGTGGGAGGACTATAGCTCCATTTTGGTAGCCGTGTAATTGTTTTTTAGTTGGCATATTAGGTCTGCCAGAGTGGTGAACTAGACCGTCATCTTCAGGGTCTGGGTAGGAGCGTCGGAGGGGTTGATCGTGGTGTCGGGGTAGGGTTCCGTCTAGTTCGTGGAGTGGATTCTTCCTCAGACCTCTGAAATGGGGGGGGGGGAGTTAGAAATTATGTAGTTCTGTTGGGGTATTTTGGATGTTTTGGTTTGTTTGGTTTGCATTGGGGAAGGTTGTCTTATGTTTTAGGCAGTACCTCGAGCCTTGAAACGAGTTTCATACTGAACCGTTTAGATTTTAAAACATACTGTGGGAGTTTTTTGACCACCACTTAAATTTTATCTTTTTAGACTTTTTATCTGTTCAGTATATTTCTTCTCCTTCAGGTTCTCTCTGCTATCTTTCAACATCTCTCGCTTCTCTCCTCCTACTTTCTCTCTCCTCTCTCCCCCTATCTTCTCTCCCCTATCAATAGAAATATGCGGCACAAATCAAACGCTTATGAAATTATGAAAGTACCATAAAATATACGAAAACCCTAAAATTTCATATTTCTTGCACATCTACATATTCTAAATTCTATCTCTCCATACCACACAAGCCCGCGTGTCAGAATAATGAATTAGAGTTTCGTCTCGTTTCAGATGTCATATCACCACCGGCCATGTGTTAACACGCGTGCCAACCCGTCAACAAGATGGGGAGAGAGAGGTGTTGTAACCACACCCCGCTTCAAGACCTAGTTGCACCCTCTGCAACTCTGCACTACCTTGCAATGACATTAACAGCTTCTGTGCAAACTGCAACTATACAGTTTCACATTAGTACCACTTGGTGCACCTCTGCAACTCTCGTAAGATCTCAAGACGCTTCTAAGTTCCACCCTGATCTAACTAGGTACCTACTTGTACTAAGTAAAACTTCCCTGAGTACCACCCTGATCAATTGGACTGAATTATTCCATCTTTGGGGTAAAGGGCTCACTGCTACAGAGCTTGACTGCTACAGAGTTGAAGTGTTAAAAGTAGGAACTGGCACTGACACAAAATCATCAGCTGTGTGTCCTACATGTGTCGCGGCAAGATGAAAGGGAACTAAACTGACATCACATTGTGTACCAGCACCTTATAGCTGTTAACATGTTTAGTTAACATGTGTTATTAGTTGTCGAAGTTCGAAGATAGACTTTGGGTCTCCGGTAAGAAAGGAATTGTCTAGTTGAGAGGGGTTTAATCCCGACAACGTATTGAGTACCTAATCAAGCCATATTATGTCCGTACAATTGCAGAGGTCTTTGCAGAATGATGGTGACAAACCTAGAAGTTTGTTAATCATTCCGGCAGAATTATGCTAATCGAAGTTCACCATTCTATATCATCTTGTTCTCATTTCCCTCTCCAACATCAATATTTTAGGCTTCTGCAGTCTAAAAACCCCACCCTCCCTTATTTAATTCCAGACAGCATCTGTAAAAGTACCCCATATGCTATCCTATAGCGACTTCATTTGACTCAAGGCTGCTACAGTGTAACAGCTGACCTAGCGAGTTACACCAGTGCGAAAGAATTCCAGAATTTCCAAAAATACTTTGCACGTAACTCAGGATAAAGGGGTTTGGGTGGGAAAGCCAAGAGGTAAAGGCGGTTTGGATGGGGCGGGGTGTGGTGGGGAGGTGTGGGTACAAGATACCCATCTATCACATATATCAATTACCGTATCAAGATGAGCGGAAGAACCCCTATCCAATGTTGACATCTGTATATTCCCAGAACCTGTATTACCCAGCTGGTGTGCTACAGGACCACCACCAGTTACTGGGAGAACCACTGGGGTTGGGAGTAAAGCTGCCTCTGCGTCCCTTCTCTCCCTGTCTCTCCTCTCTTTTCGGGTATCTCTCGTGCACCTCTGTAGAATAGGGGGAAAGATTGTTATTAAGGTTGTTATATATTAGTTATGTTTTAGGGTTGTTACTTGTGGGGGGGGGGGAATACTTGGGTTTTTTATGTTTTGGAGTGAATAAATTGCTCAAATTTCACTGTGCTATAGGAATGAAACCTAGAAAATTCTGTCTGTCACTGTCAAATATTTATTATTCTCCCAAATGCACTGTGTTTCTCCCTCATTTTGTCACACATTCATTTACACCTGGACTCTATTTAGAAGGCAAGTCAACAGACGTACAGCAACAAAAGCACAATGAACTTAGAGAGGCTAGGTAAAGAGAGAGAACTGAGAGACTGGCTAGGGTAATTTGTAGTGCCAAACAATGCTGGGTCACACCATCATTTTTCTTTTTCACATATCCTACCCCGGCCGTACCGTCTAGCCCACGATATCTTCCTGGTAGGTGAAATTAATATTTCCCATGTCCGACCTGACAGAATGTCAGAAGCTGTAATTTTACCAAGAATCTCAGTCAATATTTTAGGACTGTGTGTAACATCATTTTGGGGATTGGAAAAGAATTGCGTCATTTTGGAAAAGTTCGTATCTGGGTTTCTCATTTAGGACTTGCATCATAGCAACATGGTCTATGCCTCAACAACC